>JAOTOL010000348.1:17500-52334 GCA_034440575.1 Imbricaverruca yamaguchii | reverse complement strand
GCGATAAAATAGCAAAAAACGGGATGATGGAAAAATGGAAGACGATCGACAGTGTATGCCGCGCGACAGTGTGTGTGCGCAACCTGTTGCCATCTGCTAAGTGTACAGATCTGTCAGACGGCCGACGGGTGGTATAAATTTGCGCGGCGGGCCGGGCAGAGGTCAGTCACAGGGTGGTCCACTCCCGCATATCTGGCATCTATCCAAATCTTCAGGTTAAAATAAGCCTATTTTCAAAGTTAATCGTCATTGAGATAATTGGATTATTTCATTATCATTTGAAAATAGCATTCTGTACTCAGTGTAAATAACTTGAAATAACATGTAGTTATTGATTGAGGCTTATTTTCAAAAAACCTTTAAGAACTGGCATTGTTCTACACTCCCGCATATCTGGCAACTATGCATATCTTCAAGTTAATATTAGCCTATCTTCAAAGTTAATCATAATTGAGATAATTTTATTATTTCATTATCGTTTGAAAATAAAATTGTTTACTCAGTATAAAGAATTTGAAATAAGATTTTGTAGTTATTGATTGAGGCTTATTTACATAAAACCTTTAAGAACTGGTAGGGACGATGGACATACGAGGGCTTGTCAAAAGCATATTCCTCGCGCCGCAAAACAGACGACGTTACGCATGACGTACGAGGGTTTATCGAAAGTGGTTGCGTCGAAAATATAATTACTTCTGCCGGTATGTCGGTACTTACGGAGTGACAGAATATATGTACTTCCACTGTGCTAAGCGTTGTCTTGGACATTGGCGAATATTGGGATATACAATAAGTAGGTACCTATTGAAGACAATGTGTTAAAGTAGCCTATAATTGGTCTGTAGCTGGGCCAGATGTCTCAAGCACCGAACCATCATCCAACAAAGCGGCGGACTGAATGCGTCCACGGCGCTGAGTGTATTATTCTGTTATCGCTGTTAAAAAAAAACAATTATCGTTATCGTTTTATCGCTATCGCTGTTAATTTTGTGAAAATGTTTTATCGTTTATCGTTTATCGTTATCGCAAACCTTTCTTATCGTTTTATCGTTATCGCAGGTCCGAAAATTAGTTATCGCGGAAAGCACTGGTAGTATGCAACCTACCTATGTAGTATGCATAATCAATATGCATTGCCATTTTTTGTCAAAACATAGGAACACAGAAGTGAACAATGGATGGCACTGCCAGGCAGCAAATCATGATTATCAGCACAGATTTGTCTCATAACTGACAAGAGCAATGTGCTTTCCTTTCACTGTTGGTTTCAGTCCAAGGCTAGCCATGTATAAAACAAACAAAAATACTTCCCACTTCACCCTCATCTCAGAGTTCATAGCTCCATAACCAACCTCCATTACTGCACACTCCAGTTGGATGTGATAGCAGAGTGCAACACAAAAGATCAGTCAAGGTCTCAGGTTTGCGTCATGACACTTAACAATGTGTTTGAAGTTGCTAATGGTTATGGTATCATATGAAAAAAGTGTCTTGAATCAATTGGTTGACAGACAGATTTCATAACAGAAAACACAAGCACAGCCAATTCTGATAGGTGAACTCAATGACCCCAGAGTAAATCTCTTAAAATTGTCAAGTTTTCCACTATATTGGTGCAAATATAGGTTTTTGGATGCATAGCTCCAGAGTTGGAATAACTGCAGAACATTGTGCTCAGTGTGCAGGTGTGCTGTCTTGCAAGCTCAGGTTTTGGGAAGCTCAGCTCCAGAGTCAGAGTAACTGCAGAGCATTGTACTTGGTGTGCAGATGTGCAGTCTTGCAAGCATTGGAACATTGTCATCTGTGCATTTCTGGTTGTTGAGATTGAGAGAAGTGTGTGAAGCTGTGGTCTGGCTGCTGACTGCCATGGAAGGTGGTCAGTTTGAGTGGTAACCATAAGTGGAATGACCAACATTTTTGTAGGCATTCTGTGTTCGTTTTATTGATGTCTTTGTTCCCACATTGGTGTTTGAGTGCATGTGAAATCGATCCTATCCAGTATAAACCTGGAGTGCTACAATCTTTTCAGAGACATAATTTTTGAGGAAGTGCCTCCTTTCCCAATCTGGTGCTGAACATGGTGTGACCACTCATCTTCTCTGTGAATGCATACTTTTAATTTGGGAGATAATAACACCCAAAATTGGCTTGAAGTTGGGTAAAGTAAGAATATATAATGTTAATAAGTAACAGCCTAACTTCAGATGGCTTCAGCTTCGATGCAAGACATTTTTCTTGTGAAAATGTACAATTTTCAAGCAATTCTTTCTTGAAAGTTTTCAACTTAAGAGACCTAACCTATACTAAATTAGCCTCATTTATGCTTGAAGAAAATGAAAATTGAATGAACAAAAATTCCAAGACATGGGTCAATTTTCATGGGCTTAAAAAATAATGCAATGTGTTTGAATGTTCCATCATTATGTGACCACTTATTTCCTCTGCAGGGATGTGTAGTCTAGGGGTATGTTTCCCATCTCACAATTGAAAGCTTGTGGGTTAGAATCTCACCTGTTGCTACTCTTTACCCATGACCAATTAGCATGAGAGATTGGCGATGCTACACAGTGTTGGAAAAACTGGAGTTTGTTGGTGTCATGCATACCAATACATTTTGTACTCCAGGATTGTGACTAGACTAAATGAAATATTTTGTACTCCAGAAGGGAAGACGAAGAACAACATTGCTTGGTCGAGTGCTACCACTAAAAGTCCATACCTGACAACAACTAGCAGTCTCCGCGACCCCAGCGCCCCGACCAGCCAACGTCACTACACATCCTTGAAAGGCAGTACAAAGCATACGGAGCATGAGCCGTCGGTGTTGCGCTAAAATTCGTAAAGAACCTTACTAAAACCGGCTACGCACAACGTCGGCGCTTCATATGTGAAAAACGCTATATTAGTGTCAATAAAGTCAATAATTAATTCAATATTGCTTCAATATTTATCAATGTTTTATCTGATCTATAACATACTTAGATTAATGAATATCTATTTCCTATTACTCTTTGGAAACTTGCGCTGGAGCCTAGAGGTGTTCTATAGCCTTGCGCTGGAGTAGTCGCCAAGAAGCACCAGAAATCTCTAGTTGGCAAATCCAGGGGTACTTGGTGTAATCGGAGTATAAAGTTGAAGCCTGGTTTCGCCAGTAAATGCTTTAAATGCGCAATCGAAGGTCGTTTTGTTACAGGGCCAACTTTTTTAGACACAATGAGCCCGTTCAATGCAAGAAAATCACTTCAAATTTTTAAAATCCGCCCCGGAGCAAGCAAGTTCTCCGAGGCGATTACACCAAGAAACCAATGTCATTTGTGCACTTTTGCATGACTGTCGCATATTTTTTTGTAAATGTGTGCGAAGATAAACATGCGCCTTGAAATATAACCACATTTTGGGTTCATCGGTGTCAGTGAAGGGTCCGTAATACATGTTCCGAAATTTACTCCGACCCATTCCCTGTTCCCCGCCCCATGAGCAGTTGTACTTCTCGGGCTGAGTTAGCGAATCCGACCAGCTCTATCTAAGAAGAAAAATAAAACCGCCCGTGGGCGGTTTTACAGGTACTCCCGTCTAGCGGCTCTAGATGCTCCTAACTCGATCCTTGCTTCAACTAAACATTCCAGACATGAACTAAACAAGTACATGAAGGAACTTATAATAATAATAAGAATGGGTTTGAATTCCTGGTCTCAGCTTTTTCATGCAAAATAACCTTCTTGGTGATGAGAATAAAACTATTTTAGCCGGACTGTTTTAGCATAATTTTCATTAAGCCATTATATATTCCGAAACCCATATTTATAGACGTGGACGTGGGATTTATATATGGTCAACATGGATTAAGTATGCTTTTGTTATTATTTTCTCTACCATTGCGCCTGAAGTTGGCTTATAACCTCATCCTTCGCTAATTTAACAACAGCACAAATTATATATATGGCAGTCGTTCGTAGGCTCTCATTCCATAGAGCTGTGTGCAGTCTCCACGCAAATCAGAAACATGTTAAAATTTGCTGATGTCGTAAGATTAACTCTCCTTATTTTGACAGCAGGAATAGTAAAACATATTTCGTTATTAAAACCGATGTAATTATTTTATTTTATGGTCGCTTTTAACTTGTGCACATCATTATGCTGGGTATTGTCCCTCTAACTTGTTCCTGAGACCACGTGACCTATGACGAAACTTCCGCTGTAAAACCGGCTCATCGCGACGGGGCCCATTGGGGCCATGAAACTCATTTGGGGAGCGTTCAAAATTTTGGCCACCAATCCGTCTAAAGACAACTGAAGTTAGCAATAATTCCAATGAATCGCGGGTGAACTCGGCCCATTAGTCGTGGGACCAGTCCCTCGGAGAAGTGTTTGTTGAAGGATGATCCCGGTTGTGTGGTCCGCCTAATGTGAGTGAGTGCGAGTCATCCTGGGCTCTGCCAACAGAGATGTTATTTGTGCGTTCACATCACATCAAGCCCATTCATCATAAATATTTGTTTGTGAACTCCGGAATTGCTTCACGCACCTACACTCAGGCAACATCTATCCCATTTCCATATATCACGGGTATATTTTGGGGAGTACTTTGGCTACTAAGGGCATTTCCCACTAGATGCATTCCTCGACACAATTGCACATATTCACGACTCAGCTTGCTGACATATTGCTGACTTAGAAGTTAGCTATATGTACATATATAATGCTTGTATGGTACATACAGCATGAAATGCTGTATGTACCATACAAGCATTATATATGTACATGTTCCAATGCTTTATATATGTACATGTTCCAATGCTTGCAAGACTGCACATCTGCACACCAAGTACACATATATTAATGCTATAAGGAAATTCTTTCGGTACATAATGTGGGCGTACCAACATGCCTATCTCATCGGAAATGGTACCGATCGACGCGTCTCCACAGTGCGCATCTGAATAGGGTATTTTCCACGTTCCACGTGCCACGTTGAGCACGTGGCACGTGATTTCAGTTTCTCAAAAACCCCATTGACTTAACATGGCGATCGCACTTTTTGTCGTCTGTCGGACGGCCCCAGTCGCAGCATTATAGCTGGCGAACCAATGCACCGATCGCCACCAAACCAACACCACGCTGTAGCCGCATCCATGCGCCACACGAATGGTGCAAACATGCACATTGCACGTGGCACGTGCACACGTGGGGCGCGTGAAAGTCCGAGGTGGCATATTTGACCCATTTTACACTTTTGGGTCTGCCACTGCCAAACGGCTCGAGTCGCAACGACCGTGATGCGTCCATCACCCGGCTCTATGTACCGGCCACATTTGTCCAATTGGCACATGCCACCTGCCGTGCAAACTGCAGTCGTCAATGAATGCCGACTGGCACTTGTCGCACGCACGTGGAATCGGCGCCGATTTACACGCCATTAACTGCCATTTAGGCCCACATTTACAACACAAATGTAGCGGCACACTTGTAGCGGCATCTCTTCACGCTCACGCTGTCTTTGCATTTTCTCCAACCCAAATACTTTAGCCGCAATCGGCGATACCCCGAACCATTGCAAAGCGGCCTTTTCGGGTGTCAAATTGCGCTTCAACATGGGAGAATTTCGAGTTTTTGGGCCGTTTCTTAACCGTGGGCCACATTGGGGCGTCCTGCACACCACCCCTTGCCCCAATACCACTAGGTGACCTCAGTTCTACTTGTCGGAAAATCACTCCTACGGAGAGATTTTCCTGTGCAGAGTGGCCGACACTTTGTCCCAGTTTCGCTACGTTGCTAGAAAACCTAACTTCTAACCAATGATACTTCTCCTCTCGGCACCTTACTTCGGTTAGGTCGACTTTTACAGCGCCGCGGCCGTCAGCCGCCGTGGCGCATTGCATAGATGGTGTCCTTCAGAGCCAATGGTCCGGTGTTCTATGCCCGGGCTTTTACGGCACTATTTTTACGCCTGTTTGGCAGCGACTTTATTTTATTAATTCGCAATATCTTTAATTCACAATATTTTTATTTATTATTTACGCAGCGTATGAAATTTTTTTCGTAAAGTAATTTGCAAGCATTTCAGTTGCAATATCACAGTAGATTAAGCTTGCCGCAAAACAATAAGAGTAATCTTGATATTGTCATAGCAACCGCGCACGCCAGGTCCGCGATACGCCTACTGCTTCTGTGAGCTGATTCGCGCCGTAAGTCGACGCTGTGGTTTGGTTGCTCTTCGTGCTGTAATTTACTGCTTAATGAGTGAATTGGCCAACAGTCATTTTGTACTAACATCCGGCGTGAATGATTTTATTGGTGTAATTGCAGCCATATATATAGTGTCGTGACAGTATCATTAGAAATGCCAAGCATTGTCGGTATTGTCAGCCTTCCACCTCAATAGCTGGTGATATGGGTTTACCTACACTTTGAGTGTTCGATGTGCTTTGATAGGGGGAATTTTCACTATTCACGGGCTGTAGTTTCATGCCAGAATCATTGAAAATGCTGTACGGTGTAGGTAATGGCAGCCTTCCACCTCCCAGGTAAGTCCCTGTACGACCTCTGATATGGGGGGGGGTTAGTATTTATGTAGGGCAATTGGCAATGGGCAAAAAATTATACATTCAAGTGATACTTTTGGGAAAATTCTACAATAAAAGTGCTCAAATTCAACCAATGTTTATCTTGGGTGGTGACATAGTGCAGTGGGGGGGGGAGAGAGGATTTCGGCATTCATTCCATGTATGCCATGGCAATTGGCATTTGGTAATTCTTATAGCTTAAATTTTACAACGAAGCAGTTGAAGATGAGCTGAATTCTGCCATAAATGGTGATATGAGCGTACCGATATTTTCACGATGCATACCTTGATGCCAAAATCATTAGAAATGCTTGATTAAAATATATTAATGGTTATCTTGGCTGGTGATGTGAATGCACGGGGAAATTTCCTACACTATTTGGTTGATATTTCATATGATGTATGTGGGTAGTGGTGGTGGGGGTAATACTGCGTGAGACAAGCTGTTAATGAAAATGCGGAGAAGGTGGTCAATCTCACGTATGCAATGTCGCTAATAGGTGTGTAGGTATTTGCCAAGTCAAGCCGCTCAGCCATTCCCGATCAGCTGGGGTGTAGGGTGGAGGCTGGGGTGCTGGGGTGAGACACTTTCACAATGCACTCGGTGTAGTTTCATGCCAGAATCATGCAGTCACTTTATAATTAACTGTATTTCCAACTTTAATCGTCATATGAGTGTTCAATGTGCTCTGATAGGGTGAAGGGTGATTTTCACTTTTCACGGTCTGTAGTTTCATGCCAGAATCATTGGAAATGCTGCGCAGTGTAGGTAATGGCAGCCTTCCACCTCCCAGGTAAGTCCCTGTACGACCTCTGATAGGGGTGGGCTTAGTATTCGCGATTCCTGACAAGCTTTGGGGAACGGGATGGAGTGGGGGCAGACAGAATATGGTTGCCAATTTTATATATGCAATGGTTCAAAGTCGACCAATGTTTATCTTGGGTGGTGACATGGTAGGGTGGTGGTGAGAATTTGACTGTCCATTCCATATATGCCACGGCGGCAATTGGCAATTGGTGATATGTGTGTACCGATGTTTTCACCATGCACTGGCTGTGTAACTTGATGCCAAGATCATTAGAAATGCTTCGCAATGTATGATTAAAATATATGAATGGTTTTCTTTGCTGGTGCTGTAGATGTACGGGGAAATTTACTACAGTATATTTGGTTGATATTTCAGTTGATATTTGTGGGTAGTGTTGGTGGGGACATTGCGTTAGACAAGCTTTTAATAATAAAAAAATGCGGAGAATGTGGTCAAAAATATCATCGGTAGCATTGAGCAGAGCTTCCAGCAACACGCCACAACCGTTGAGATGTCATTCCGAGAGCAAATATGTAACCAGGAAAGATTTGTTAATTTTACCATTTTACCATAGCCCTATAATGGGGGAAGCCATGGCCGCGACCTGACCTCAGGTCAATGCTACGAGAAAAAAAAACTATATATATATATCTATATATGTCATGGTCCCTGATGAGATCATGACGTGGTATTATAAGTTTGAAATCAATCGACCGATTATTGTGGAAGTTATGCCACGTAGAACTCCGAGTAACATTCGGTCACTTTGCCTGACCTGGTGACCTGACCTAAAATGACCCAGGGTTAAACATGTATGAGGATATGCGGACCAGACCAATGAGCAGCTATGCGAGGTTTGGCCTTGCTAACCCGATTAGTATGGCTGCAGACATCTGCCCCCCACCCCCGGACGTGCGTGTGTTAAGCCAGGAAGTGAGATAATTCGGATACTGACAGTATGTATATTAGTCTGTTGCAGAGACTGCCACTACAGCTATGCCACGCCAGTCAGACTTCTCTCGACGAAGCCGCCGCCGGGTATTGCGTCGTCGTCCTCTCATCCCCGATGCATTCGAGGACGCAATCCCGGTAAGTTACATTGTGTTACCATTGATCTAAAAGTGACCAATTGCATCAAATTTCCAATAAAGAAAACGTGCTTTGCCAATTCCCCCGTCGGGTTGCTCATCAGTGTATCAATTTCCGGAATGTCACCGCATTCTGAATTTAATATAATAATACAAATTGAGCCGGCGAATGCCCCTTAATGTATAGCGGTAATGTTCAGATACATGCACTGCGGAACAAAAAAAAAGTAGCCAAACCTACTGCAACCTAGCCTATTGCAAACAATTTGGTGTGTTCCAGGTTGGTGGACCCGCTGTTGGTGATCCGGATGTTGCGGCGCACAACTGTGGCCCGCTAGACCAGCGTTGCGGCCACTGCAGTGCGCTGCACTTCGAGGGTGAGCGTGGACAGGGCGGGGATTTCACCATTTGTTGCCACAGGGGAAAGGTGACACTGGAGCCGCTCGGCGACGCGCCCGACCTGCTGAGGACCCTTCTGACGGACGCCAACGCAGAGGGACGCAGCTACCGCAACGACATCCGCCGCTACAACAGTGCCCTGGCGATGGCGTCGTTTGTAGCCGACGTCGATGTACCAGCAGGTGCGCTACATTTCCGCACGTTATTAGACGCACTTACGGGTTACCGTGCGAGGTATCTGCATCTCATGGCGCGCTGCTCTGCATGTCCACTGTGATAAAGTGTGCAATGGGATGGCTGGATTGAACACGTGAATGCGGATGGCGTTATTGTGGCAAATCATGTTACGTGGTGCACTCAATGATGACGGATTTGTGAGGAGTATAGCATGTCTGCCTTTGCACAGGCCGTGGTCCTTACTGCTACAAGGTCCACGGCCAGACCTACCACCACCTGGGAGCACTGCATCCGGACGGCGACGGACGGCAACGCAAGTACGCCCAGCTCTACGTGGTGGACACCGCGGCTGCCAACCGAGAGCGTCTGGGACGGTTTGATGACCAGCGCTCTGTCCCCCATCTGATTGCCGCCCTGGAAGGTATGTTGTCTAACTGTAATCCACATGTGCAAGCATTCCGTTGCATGAATGACGTGATGTTGCAGGAAGAGCAGGATGCTGCAGCGGCCGGTCGCGCCCCGGAACGCGTTACAATGTTCTTCCGCCAGGAACGTGACCAGGACCCGCGTCGCTACAACGACCCGGTCGGCAACGAGGTGGCTGCCGTCTTCGTGGGTCGTGATGGTGCTCCTCCAGCCCGGGAGCTGGTGGTATGCCCTCGCGGTAACCGACTGCAGACCATCAGCGCACTCAGCCCGCATGTCGACCCGCTGACCTATCCCCTGTTGTTTCCTCACGGCGAGTTTGGTTGGCGTGTAGGGCAGCCGCACGTTGCGGCACATGCGTCCCGTGTGCGTAACACCGTCACCACTTTACAGCACTACGGATACCGCATGGCTGTCCGTCCCGGATTCAGCATCCTGCATGCCTCTGGCAAGCTACTGCAGCAGTTTGCCGTCGACGTGTATACGCGTGTGGAGGCCGGGCGACTCAGTTACTTACGCAGAAATCAAGCCCTGTTCCGTTCTGAAATGTTGCAGGGACTGGTGGATCATGTCCACGGAGACGGTGCTGGCCGCCCGGTGGGCCGTCTGGTGGTGCTGCCGGCGACGTTCACAGGAGGACCGAGGTCCATGCAGCAGGAGTACCAGGATGCCATGGCGGTTGTTGGCAGGTTTGGTCCCCCTGACCTGTTCATTACGTTCACGTGTAATCCGCGATGGCCTGAGCTCACCACTTCTCTCGGCCCACAGCAGACGGTAGCTGGGCGTCCGGACCTGGTGGCACGCGTGTTTCACCTGAAACTGCGCGCGCTGTTGGCCGACTTGAACGGCGGCAGGGTGCTGGGCAAGCCGTGCGCGCTGTTCTACTCAATCGAGTACCAGAAGCGCTCCCTGCCCCACGCTCATATCCTGGTAATTTTACAGGAGGACGACAAGCTGCGTGACGCCGACGACGTCGACCGTGTGGTCAGTGCAGAGCTGCCCGACCCCGAGCTGCAGCCGAGACTGCATGCCGCCGTCCGCAGCCATATGCTGCATGGTCCGTGTGGCCCGACCCACCCCAGCTGTGTGTGCATGGTTGACGGTGTGTGTTCCAAGCGTTTTCCCAAGGACTACCAGCCGGAGACGCGGATGGCCGCCAACGGGTACCCGCTCTACCGGCGACGAGACGACGGCCGCACCGTGGACATCCGCGGCGCCCGGCTGGACAATCGGTCGGTGGTGCCCTACAACCCGACACTGACGGTAAGGTATAACGCTCACATCAACATCGAGGTCCCGGCCGGTATAGTTCCCGTCAAGTACTTGTACAAGTACGTTGCAAAAGGTCACGACTGTGCACGTCTACAGGTGAACCGTGTGTCGGTGCAAGCAGGTTCAGCTGGTATTGACCAACCGCATTCACAGCACCAGGACGCTGAGATTGCCGCCGCTCCAGTTGGTGAGGCCCCTGTGCGGGATCGCGACGAGATCGAGATGTTCCTGAACGCCAGGTATGTGTGCGCCCCGGAGGCCATGTGGCGTCTCTTCGAGTTTGAGATGACCTATCAGTCGCACACTGTCGTTCGTCTGGCTGTTCACCTGCCTGGTCGCCAGCAGGTGTATTTTCTACAGGGCGAGGAGGCTGCCGCCCTGGAGCGGGCGCAGCGATGCGACTCAACACTAACCGCTTGGTTTCGGCTGAACCAGGGACGCCACGATGATGCCAGCCGGTATCGGTACGGCGAGGTACCGTCCCACTTCACCTTCGATCGAGCTGCCCACAGGTGGAAGCCGCGCCAACGTGGTGGAGGCAAGGTCGTCGCACGCCTGGTGTCAGTGAGTCCAGGCGATGCCGAGCGCTTCCATCTTCGACTGCTCCTGTTGCACGTGGCTGGCGCAGTCAGCTACGAGCACCTGCGCACTGTGAATGGTCAGGTGTGCGTGTCGTTTCGCGAGGCGGCCCGTCAGCGCGGTCTCTTGGCCGATGACGCCGAGTGGCAGCAGTGTCTAACCGAAGCAGCACTGTTTCAGATGCCAAGGCAGCTGCGCTTTCTGTTCGCCATGCTGTGCGTATACAACACACCAGGCGATGCCCAGGCGCTCTGGGATGCGCACGAGCGTCAACTGACTGATGACCTGACCCGTCGGTTCGGTACTGCAGGCTTGGAACGCGCTCGGCGGCACGTGGTTGCCGTGCTGCACGCCAACGGCCGCACCGTTGCCGACGCTGGTCTCGACTGGCCCGACGACGCCGTCGATGACGTGCTGGACGAGGACGAGCGCATAGACGACGTCGACCGAGAGGCGGTTGCACGGCTTGACACTCTCTCTGCAGAGCAGCGACGCATCGCCGACGCCGTCCTGCAGCACGTTGCAGACAGTGATGGCGCTGCGCCGGCGCCCCGAGGCCGCGCAATCTTCATGTGTGCTGCTGCCGGGTACGGAAAGACATATGTGTATAACATTTTGATCCGTCTTCTCCGCAGCAGGGGCCAGTCGGTGCTGCCGGTTGCCTGGACTGGCATCGCCGCCACGCTGCTCGAGGGCGGTCGCACCGTACACTCGCAGTTCCGGCTGCCAGTGCCGGTTGTAGAGGACTCGACGTGCTTCGTCGGTGCCGCCGGTGCCGTTGCTGACCAGCTCCGTGCCGCCAGGTTGATCGTATGGGACGAGATCGCGATGGCTCCGTCTCACGCACTTAACGCTGTCGACAGGCTGCTGCGCGACATCCGCGGCGCTGACGTGACATTCGGTGGCTGCCCGGTCCTGTTTGGTGGCGATTTCCGACAGATTCCACCAGTTGTCCGGGGTGGTGGCCGTGCAGCCATCGTCGAGGCCGGTGTCCAGCGAAGTGTAATTTGGCCTGACGTGCGTGTAATGTTTCTCCAACAGAACATGCGTGCCGACGCGGAGGAGCGGGACTTCAGCGAGTGGCTGTTGGCCGTCGGCGACGGGCGTCTTCCACAGGTGGCTGGTCACGGAGAGAACGCCGTTCGGGTTCCCGACGAGATACTCGAGGCGGCTGATCTGGTGGACTCTATCTTTCCACAGGCGGTGTTGGCGGCTCCGACTGGCGATGGTCTAGCACAACGCGCTATACTGTGCACTAGGAACGACGAGTCGCTGGCGGCAAACGACACTGTGCTCGATCGCATGCCCGGTGACGTGCGTGTGTATGTGAGTGTGGACGACATGGCTGGCCAGGAGGACGACGCGCTGGCCCAGGTTATGCCAATAGAGTATTTGCACACACTGACTCCGTCTGCCATGCCTCCTCACCGATTGCGTCTTAAGGTCGGAGCCGTTGTCATGCTGCTGCGCAACCTCGACATCGAGAATGGTCTCTGCAACGGCACCAGACTCGTCGTTCGACGACTAGGCAACACGGTTCTGGACGCCGAGATCATCACAGGGGCGGCGGCGGGTGGTCGTGTACTCATCCCACGCATGGTGCTCAATCCGTCTGAGGGCAGCCTTCCGTTTCAGTTCCGACGGCGCCAGTTCCCGTTGCGGCTTGGCTTTGCCATGACCGTGAACAAGGCGCAAGGTCAGACATTCGACATGGTTGGCCTGCACCTGCGCCGCCCTGTGTTCACCCATGGCCAGCTGTACGTGGCTCTTTCTCGTGTCCGCAGGATCGCGGCCTTGCGCGTGAAGGTGGTGGATGGACCCCGCCAGGGACGGTCTCGGACCGCTAACCTGGTGAACACACAGAACGTCGTGTACCGCGAGCTCCTCGCAACCCACTGAACATTGTACCAACAGGTCGAGACCACTGACTGTGACTGTCTGTCTGTCTGTCTATCTGTGTCCACCTGTATGCATACCTGCCTACCTTTATGTATCTGTCTGGCTACCTGTCTACCTGTAGATCGGCCTGTCTGTCTGTCTGTCTACCTGTATGCATACTTGCCTACTTGTATGTCTCTGTCTGTATGCCTGTCTACCTGTATGTCTGTCTGCATGTCTGTCTACATGTAGATCTGTGTCTGTATGTCTGTCTGTCTATCTGTCCATCTGATTCATTCATTCATTCTTCATCACAAGATCGCAAATTCCTTGCCAAAAATTTCGCAATGGCTACATTCAAATCTTTTGTCATTAAATGGATCCAAAACAAATCTTTTGTCATTAAATGAATCCAAAACTGTATACCAGATATATAACAGTCACGAAACAGATATCGATGTCTAGATCGGATTTAATGGAATTTCTATTTTACATCAGAATCCGGTAAAATACCTTGGTGTATACGTCGATGAAAATTTGAAATTTGCATCCCATATCAGCAGTGTTTCAAACATGATAAGTCGCAACATAGGAATGATATTATGGAAGAATTGTGGAAAAAAGGAAAAAGACAAAAAAAAGGAAAAGATATGTTAAAAAACGAAAGAGAAAATGAACAAAACCACGAAAATGGAAAAAAGGGGAAAAAGATACGTTACAAAAAGAATGAAAAAAAGAGAAATATATATTCATGTTCTTGCAATGTTCATTTCTGGCGATGACCCGACCCCCCCCCCCCACTACACCCCATACCCCAATGTGGCACCGTCCGGACTAACTCTCTCTCGACTTCATCATCTCCGGCTCCCAAACAACTCAACTGCACCAGCTCTACACCTTCAATCGATCCGGACTACCTCAGCGGTACTCTTCAAGACCATCTCAACGCTACTTCACCACTGCTCGACTACTCTACTAAACCTGCACCTCGGATTGATCCTCCTACCCTAAGCTACTCACTGTCTTACACATCTTCTCACAACCGGAACCAGCCGATATCACCAAACGGTGGCAAGCTGGCAAAACACACACACACACACACACATCCAGTTTGTTCTGCCCGACATACGGCCACGACTTTCGGCTATGTGTCGGGGTCTCTTTCTGGGTAAACAAAAATCGGAGATGCAGTCTGATGTGGCGGCCTTCTCGCGGCAGATTGCGTTTAACACCGACAGCCACAGAAAGTCGTTGGTAAGTCCACATTGCTGCATTGCCCACCGCCAGCAATTGACACGCTTTCTAAACTATTATGCACCAAAATGTGTATACTGTGCGGTCAATTTTAACAATGATTAGAAAATGCAACTTTAGAAAATATCGTTTACTTATTGGGCAGCGGTATTATTGGGTTCGATCCTGCTATTCTGCGAAGCGAGCAGCATATGTCATATTAGCTCGACGCAGGCCGGACGCTTCTTACCTACTTAGACCTACATGGATGCAGGCCATCCGCGGTCATTGTCGCAGAGGATCCACGACCGAGTGGCAGCGAACGCAATCAGCGCCATAGGCTTTTCAATATTCATGGAAATCCCACCCCACAACAATTGACAGTTGACGCATTACCAACAAGACAAGTGAGAGAGAGAGAGAGAGAGAGAGAGAGAGAGAGAGAGAGAGAGAGAGAGAGAGAGAGAGAGAGAGAGAGAGAGAGAGAGAGAGAGAGAGAGAGAGAGAGAGAGAGAGAGAGAGAGAGAGAGAGAGAGAGAGAGAGAGAGAGATGAGATAGATGGATGAGGATAGATGGATAGATAGATGGATAGATAGATGGATAGATAGATGGATAGATAGATGGATAGATAGATGGATAGATAGATGGATAGATAGATAGATAGATAGATAGATAGATAGATAGATAGATAGATAGATAGATAGATAGATAGATAGATAGATAGATAGATAGATAGATAGATAGATAGATAGATAGATAGATAGATAGAGAGAGATGGGAGGGTAGTGAGAGGGAGAGAGATACAGATGCAGATACAGATAGAGGTACAGATAGAGATACATATGAAGATACAGATACAGATAGAGATATACATAGGGACAGGGAAACATATACAGAGATACACAAACAGTGTTAGAAAGATAGACAGAGAGAGAGAGTCGAGCTGGCCAGGATGCGCAGCGGATATTCGCACTGATGCACTGACTGACGATCTGAGTAACAGACCGACTGACTGAATGGTTCATTGACTGACTGACGGCCTGAATGATTGACTGGCTGACGGACTGATTGTTAGGTTAGGCTGTTATGTAATGTTATGCCATGTTCGTTCAGGTTATGTCAGGTTAGGTTAGGTTAGGTAAGGTTAGATTAGGTTGGGCTATTGTAATTGGTTCTTGGGATGTGGCACGCGATACAACACAGGCACCCTTTCCGTATCAGTTGATTTGAGCAAGAAAAATTGTCTGATTTCCAACTCCTGCTAGATTTGTGGGAAAATCAAGTGCATTTATATTTATAAATTTATATTGTCAGGAGCTCGCGAAGCGAGCAGCATAGGGCAGATAAGCCCGGCCGGAGGCCGGGCGATTCTGACCTAGTCACATATATTAATGCTATAAGGAAATTCTTTCTGTACATAATGTGGGCGTACCAACATGCCTATCTCATCGGAAATGGTACCGATCGACGCGTCTCCACCGTGCGCATCTGAATAGGGTATTCTCCACGTTCCACGTGCCACGTTGAGCACGTGGCACGTGATTTCAGTTTCTCAAAAACCCCATTGACTTGACAAAAAGTGCGATCGCCATGTTAAGTCAATGGGGTTTTTGAGAAACTGAAATCACGTGCCACGTCTGAAATCACGTCTGTCGTACGACCCGAATCGCAGCAGTGTAGCTGGCGAACCAATGCACCGATCGCCACCAAACCAACACCACGGTGTAGCCGCATCCATGCGCCACACGAATGGTGCAAAAATTCACATTGCACGTGGCACGTGCACACGTGGGGCGCGTGAAAATCCGAGGTGGCGTATTTGACCCATTTTACACTTTTGGGTCTGCCACTGCCAAACGGCTCGAGTCGCAACGACCGTGATGCTTCCATCACCCGGCTCCATGTACCAGCCACATTTGTCCAATTGGCACATGCCACCTGCCGTGCAAACTGCAGTCGTCAATGAATGCCGATTGGCACGTGTCGCACGCACGTGGAATCGTCGCCGATTTGCACGCTATTATGCAATGGTTCAAAGGATTCGATCCTGTTATTCTGCGAAGCGAGCAGCATAGGTCATATTAGCTCGACGCAGGCCGGACGCTTCTTATCTACGTAGACCTACATGGATGCAGGCCATCCGCGGTCATTGTCGCAGAGGATCCACGACCGAGTGACAGCGAACGCAATCCGCGCCCTGGGCTTTTCAATATTCATGGAAATCCCACCTCACAAAAATTGACAGGAGACGCATTACTAACAAGACGAGAGAGGGAAAGAGAGAGAGAGAGAGAGATAGAGAGATCGAGAGAGAGAAAGAGGGAAAGAGAAAGAGAGAGGGAAAGAGAGAGATAGATGGATAGATGGATAGATGGATAGATGGATGGATGGATGGATAGATGGATGGATAGATGGATGGATAGATGGATGGATAGATAGATGGATAGATATATGGATAGATAGATGGATAGATAGATGTAGATAGATGGATAGATAGATGGATAGATAGATAGATAGATAGATAGACACAGATAGATAGATAGATAGACACAGATAGATAGATAGAGAGAGAGGGAGGGAGAGACAGACAGAGAGAGAGAGGCATGGGAGGGTACGGATAGGGAGAGAGATACAGATGCAGACACAGATAGATACCTATAGAGATGGAGATACAGATAGAGAGATACATAGGCACAGAGAAACATATACAGAGATACAGAAATAGTGTTAGAAAGATAGACAGAGAGAGAGAGAGTCGAGCTGGCCAGGATGCGCAGCGGATATTCGCACTGCTGGCGCTTGGTCTCGCGCGTGACGCTGCGTGGCCCCGCTCTGGTCGGATCCCCGGCAGTGTACTGGTATTTGTTGCGGGGCGCCGATGTCACCTCATGTTGAAGTGCGCAGGAGGGTTTTACGATAGTGTCTCGGTTTTCCACATCGTGACGCCGAGCGCGACCTCCGATCTGTCATCTCACCTGTCGCTACTCTTCGCCCGCGACCAATCGGCGCGAGAGATTGGCGACGCTACATGGCTCACCGGTCGACGTGCCGTAAAACCAATAATAATGATAATGATCATCGTCCGATCTGTGACCGGCAGGTGAACAAGTGCGGCATCGTCGAGTCCGTGATGGCCTGGGCCAAGTTCAAGGCCCAGTCGCAGCTCAACACTATGTGCAACTCCAAGAAGGTCAACAAAATCCGAGGTGAGCCGGCGCGTCGCGACCGACGCCAGGGCGCGTCGACACGCATCGAGCTTGTTGATCATATAGGAATTAATTTTGAACTTCATATGAAATTGAATTTTGAACTTCATATGAACAGTGGATTCGAAGTGCGAAGACTCTCAGGCTTCGCACTTCGAATCACTCATTTGTCATCATTGATCTTGTATTGAAAGTCGTCAGTGCGTCGCGTTTGGCGGCAAAGTGAATCCGACGTACCGCGAGCGCAGTGGCGGCCGGCCAGTGTTGTTTGTTTATTGGTTGGTTCACGACACGCTGCACATTCACGGCTAATGGCGCCGCCCACACTGTTTCGCCGGTGGGCCGCGGGATTGGGAAATGTCCTGAGTGGCGCTAGAGTCGAACCCGGGACCTTTGGCACCCATAGCCCGACACCTTAACCACTCGGCCATCCGCGCCCCGGCCGGCCAGTGTGTTCACCCGGCGCGCCGCGACCGTCAACAGGCATCCCAAAGCTGGAGGACGCCAACGACGCCGGCACGCGCCACTCGCAGGACTGCACGCTGATCCTGACCGAGGGCGACTCGGCCAAGACGCTGGCCGTCTCCGGCCTGGGCGTGATCGGTCGCGACCGGTACGGCGTCTTCCCGCTCAAGGGAAAGCTGCTCAACGTGCGCGAGGCGTCCCACAAGCAGGTGAGCACGCGGCGAGCCTCGCCGCGCGCTGGCGCTGGGGTTGTGGGGCTCGTAGGCGAGGGCTCAGTGCGGTGTCCTTCAATTCGTTCACATTAAGTGGAAGTTTTTGTCGTGTAAAGGATGCCAAGACCACTGTTGACGTTGAAAAAAATGCATTGTTGGGAAGCAAAGCTTCGCACTTGCCCATGTAAATGAAAGCAGCAATGTTTTCTCTTGACTTCGCCCAATTGAAATTACATTCGATGGCTTACAACTTGGGATAAGGAGTCTGTTGTTTTGAGTCGTAAGTTCTACCGTAAGTCGAATTCTGTTTTTAAGGTTAAAATTCACCCTATGAGGTGCAGTTTTACGTTTAATTTATAGAATTTCAGCCCACTGTCAGTGTCTGGGGCAGCTGTAGTGTACTGCCCGTACTGCACCACCCACCGAACAGGAATATATGCATGGTCGCCTAATAAACGTACAAGCTTAATCCTGGAGGCGACACATTCCCTCCCTTTTTTTTTGAGCGGGGGGTTGGGCGGGGGTTTTTTTTTTTTTCCATTTCTTTTCTTTTTTTTTTTTTTTGTTTGGCTTTTTTTTTTTTTTTTTTAGGATACAATAATCAATTTTTTCTCCTTTTTCTTTTTTTTTTTTCTTTTCATTATTATAAACCTTGCCCTAAAGCTAATCGGGGTGCTAAGCAAAAACAGGGGAACAACAATATGAGTTCCATTTGAAGCGCCCCTACCCTAAATAATCTAAAAATCAAATCAATCTCATCTATTTTTGGTTAGCGGCTTTTGTTGCTTTTCTTTTTCCCGCCCTGCCCTACCTCGCCTCGTCTCCTTTTTTTTTTTTTTTTTTTTTTTATTTATTTTTATTTTTTTTATTTATTTAAATTGGGGCCGCGCGGGGGGGGTTTTCTTTACCCCTTCCTCTTTCCCCTTCTCTTATTTTTTTTTTTTTTTGTTTTGGGGTGTGGGGAGGAGTATGTGTATCATACTCAATTAATTTTTTTTCCTAACGTGCCCGTCCCTAAGATGTTTCATTCCTGTGTGAAGAAGAGGTATGTTGATTTGATGAACAACTTCGCTCGCCGGTTTTGTGTGTCTGAGGCGCGTCGACGGTCATTTGGAACATGCGCTCTAATAAATTTATCATTTGAACCAGACACCTCAAATCTTCAGTTTGTTATTGCTATCATATCGGCTTCCAGTAAATTTATTTTTTGAGTTTCTTGCAGTGTCCTAAAATTACTTCACCATTAACTGTGTGGATGAAGAAAGAAGTTGCTTGGGAATAGTGAAATATTGGAAGAAAATGAAGGATTGTCACTTAAGGATTAAAAAATCGGAATGCCTTTCACTTCAGTCACATGCATTTTACATTTTTTAGCAGTCGTGTGTATAATGACTGCCCACACATGTAGTAAAATGGTAAAAACCTAAGACAAGGATGAAATAGCACAATTCCATTAACTGTGAATTTCAGGCCACATGGTCAATTATTTTACACTGGTTTCTTGTCCTAGTAATCTATACATGTATATATATATATATATATATATATATATATATATATATATATATATATATATATATATATATATATATAGTGCATGCATCTACCTATCGTTATCCTGTCTAATTCGTTTTCTCTTCTTCGTCGTTCCCTTTTCCCCTTTTCTACGAAGCGTTGCTACGACTGTGTATTTCGCCTCTGGTTGACTCGTCCAGTGACGCTCGTCCCATCGCGCAGGTGCTGTTCACCTGCCTGAAGCGGAACGACAAGCGCAAGATCAAGGTAGTCCAGCTGGTGGGCTCGGTAGCCGAGATGTCCGCCTACCACCACGGCGAGATGTCGCTCAGCTCGACCATCGTCAACATGGCGCAGAACTTCCTCGGCAGCAACAACGTGAACCTGCTGCTGCCCGTCGGCCAGTTCGGCACGCGCCTCCAGGGCGGCAAGGACTCGGCCAGTACGCGCTACATCTTCACCATGCTCAGGTGAGAGTGGCACTATGCACTCGGCCAGCCCGCGCTACATCTTCACCATGCTCAGGTGAGAGTGGCACTATGCACTTGGCCAGCCCGCACTGCATCTTCACCATGCTCCCCCGACGAGGCACCACCTTTTCGTGGTGGTGGTGGTGAGGGGGGGATTGAGTGCCCCAAAGACCATCATACCGGAGAGGGGTGAGACCAAGAGTGCCTCACTCGTCCTTCCATCCGTACGCTTCCATTCCAATCCCAATATCATGCCAACATCCGTGTCCTTCATCTGGTCCTACAACACCAACTATCCCTACTATGAGCAGGCAGGGCAACTTTCCGCGAAAAGAATGTCAGCCAATATTTTCCCGTGTCACCCCACCTATGAGTGTTCGAAATAACCAACTGATGCCTTTGCGCTTTGGCGTATTTCATTTTCATTATATTTTGTTTTCCCTCGAACCACATCCAAAAACGTGGGGAAACGGTGCAGTAATCATCGCCGCCAGGCCCGCGGTCGGGCGCTCTCCTCCAGGCGGCTGGGGTGTGCTGTGGCACGCCGTCGATAGCTTCAGCCGTGGTACATCTGCTGGTGTTGGCCGCCGCGAGTGACAGCCATAGATGCAGCGTGCGGTTGTAACGGATGGGGCGCATAGCAGAAACGAGAACGGGACATGATGCCAGTGCCGAGAGGTGTCGGTCCCTCCCCCCCGCTACATGTGCGGCTGTTGATGATTGCATCTCACTGTTTCACTGACGATGTTGTGCGCGCTGCATGACCGACGCAGTCGATGCGCCCTTAAACTCCAATAACTAACTAAGTGGGCAATGTAAAATAATCGTGGAATATCGGGTGCACTGCAAATATTACGTCAATTCCAGGGCGCGTGACTATTTGTACTTATAACCCGATCGCAGCCACTTTGCGTCGGTTGGCTCCGACGCAGTTCTGCCGGTTTCCAGGACTGCGAATACCACATGGTGGGGCACAGGGAACAATGGTGCGCCCGTGTGCCACCGCCTGCAATAGGTATCATGTGTGTGAGGCACTGCCTGCGATAGGTATGCTTTGTGGGTGGCACTTTTGAGGCGAGCGAGACGCATCTGGTGCTATGACACCCGATGCTGTGGGATGCTCACCATGCCAGCATTGACAGCACTCGCATGTATGCCGGGCATCGGGACGTTTCGCATTACATTCTGCATGCCGACACCGGAATAGGTCCCGCTCAGTCATTATCTTGGTTTTAGTTCTGGCTTTTAATGCATGCATAATTCATGTATAGTCTATCCCAGTCATGTGTCGTCACTGCTGCTCTGCCCCAGTCTTGTGTTTGACCTGCTAATCTGTCCCAGTCTCGTGTCCGAACTGCTGCTCTGTCCCAGTCTCGTGCCCGACCTGCTGTATTTACTAGTCTTATAACTGCCCTGCTGATCTGCCCCAGTCTCGTGTCCGAACTGCTGCTCTGTCCCAGTCTCGTGTTTGCCCTGCTGCTCTGTCCCACTCTAGTGCCCGACCTGCTGTATTTACCAGTCTTACGACTGCCCTACTGCTGGGCGCTGTATGACCGAAGCAGTCGATGCGCCCCTAAGCCCAAATAACCAACCAACTGCCCTGCTGCTCTGTCCCAGTCTTGTGTCTGCCCTCCTGATCTGTCCCAGTCTTGTGTCTGACCTGCTGTATTTACCAGTCTTGTGCCTGCCCTGCTCATCTGTCCCAGCTTAGTGTCTGCCCTGTTGATCTGTCTCAGTCTTGTGTGTGCCCTGCTGATCTTTCCCAGTCCAGTGTCTGCCCTGCTGATCTGTCCCAGTCTTGTGTCTGCCCTCCTGATCGGTCCCAGACTTGTGTCTGCCCTGCTCTATTTACCAGTTTAGTGTCTGCCCTCTTGATCTGTCCCAGTTGAGTGTCTGCCCTGCTGATCTGTCCCAGTTTAGTGCCTGCCCTGCTGATCTGTCCCAGTTTAGTGTTTGACCGGCTGTCTCGCCCCCAGTCCGGTGACGAAAGCGCTGTTCTCGGCGTTGGACGCGCCGCTGCTCAAGCAGCAGCTGGACGACAACATGCGCATCGAGCCCGAGTGGTACATCCCGGTGATCCCGACAGTGCTGGTCAACGGCGCCAACGGCATCGGCACCGGCTGGATGACCAAGATTCCTAACTACAACCCGCGCGAGATAGTGGCCAACCTCAAGCGTCTGCTGGAGGGCGACGAGCCGGTGCCCATGGTGAGAGGCCACGGCCCGCTCGGAGCCGAGCGCGGCCGGTCCTACTGTCGCTCAGAATGTTTGTTTGTTTGTGTATGTCCAGTCGATGCGCCCCTACGCCCAAATAACCAATCTTTGTTTGTTTGTGCGCTGCTCCCGTAATGAGATCTCACCTGGCTCCAACTTTTCGTTGTTGCTTCACACTGGATGAGATCTTATCCTGTCGCACATATTGACATATTTAATAGGATATTTGGGTAGAGCGTTGGTCGTACGCTACTGGCCCAACTAATGCTGAAGTTAAAATGTTGAAGTTAAAAAAGTTGAGCCATTGACCCAGAATGGCCCCGCCATCTCTCTATATTTGGTACTGCCTTGAGTAAAGAAGGCAGCTAAATTCGAATTCAGTGCCAAAATGCGACTGTATAGTTACATTTATCACACGAAGTAAGTCAATATGAGTCATGCCTAGTCCTTTGGATTGTTAGCCTAGGCTAGGGCGCGAATGATCAACTCTGGTCGATGCACCCAAATAACCAACTAACTAGCCTAGGCTGCCCTTGAGAAGCTGCAAGCATTGGAATGCACGTGATATCAGCATGGGGTACCATTATTTAGCCGGGCAAATGGACTCAATAGCCGCGCAACGGTTGGTCTCTACGGGGAAGTGAGGGATCACTGCTTTTTTGGTGACACCACCTGACCTAATCAGATATCAACCTGGCAGTATTCGTATGGAGGACATTGTATTGTCACATATATTCCGGGTTTTGTGCTAGTCCAATTAGGCTCAAAATGTTAAACAAACAAAAACAAAAGTACGTCATTACATTGACATGACCTTAGGTCACTACTTTTAACCAAGTACCTATACATTGCTGTACACAAAAATCGTGGTTTTAAAACTGGGTTTTTGACAGCCATTGGAAGATTGCTCCCACAACAACATTTCTCGGGACCGATTGTCCGATTTTAATCTCGTCTGACTTCGAGCTTCTGGACCACCCGATGGTAGTTCTGCCACCAAATGGTGCGCTGTTCAATCGTCAGAGGGTAGGTCAAATATGAACTGGATGGTTCGGGAGTCAATTCCGGAAAATCATGAGGGGGAGGGTTACGGCAATATTTTCCACTGCCCGCAGTTCTAAAGTTTAACGCAAGTGCGGCATTTGCAGTGTTTGGTACGCTCCACTGTGCCTCAGGCGCATCACCCGAGACCTCGGTGCTTATATTGCACGGACAATAGTCTCCTCGTGGCTCATTGTGTGGCCATTCTCTGAATATTTTGACTTCAGGCGTCCTGAGGCCGTCCGACTAATGAAGTCACGTGCTTGGCCGGCCTGCTCCATACTCAGCATTGCCCCGAGCTTTGCTGCTGCCTGCGGCTGGCATGTGCTGTTGCTACCCGGCCTGGCGGCCAATGCCAGCGGCGTACCAGAGCTGTCTGGCCGTGCTAGCTCTGGTCGGCCCAACTACTGCTGTCTGGCCGTGCCAGCGCCGTTTGTCCGGGCAGTGCCAGCGCTGTCCGACCCTACCAGCGACGTCCCGACTGCCTGGCGATGTCTGGACTTTACCCAGCCGTGAGTGGCTTTACCCAGCCATGGGTGGATTACCCAGCCGTGCGCGGCTTCACTGAGCTGTGCGTGGCTTTACCCAGCCGTGCGTGGCTTTACCCAGCCGTTTTTTTTACAGCCTCTGCTTTCTCTTTAATATTCGTGGCTTTACCCAGCCGTGCGTGGTTTACCCAGCTGTGCGTGGATTACCCAGCCGTGCGTGGCTTTACCCAGCCGTGCGCGGCTTCACCGGCGGCGTCTGGTGCCGACGCACGACGACCGACGGCCGATGGTTGTGCGCGGCCGACGTCGGCCGCCTCCGCCGACCGTGCCCCCGACATCGCGCCGTTCGTCGAGTGGCCGCGAACGGCCGTCCGCTGACGGAAGGGCCGCCGGTTTAACTGCCGCCGGCTCTGTGGCGGCCGTCTGGCCACCGCCACTGACATTAGCGCCTCCGCGCGCTCGTCGCCGGATGTGGCGGCCGACACCGCTGCTGGCGCAACGCGACGACACCATGACGTGTTGTCGGCCGGTTGTTGGTTAAAACAGCTGAACGGTGCGGCCGGTGGTTGGTTAAAACAGCTGAACCGTGCGGCCGGTGGTTGGTTAAAACATCTGAACGGTGCGGCGGGTGGCTGGTTAAAACAGCTGAACGGTGCGGCCGGTGGTTGGTTAAAACAGCTGAACCGTGCGGCGTGTCCCATTCCCGGCAGGGCTCCCAGGCTCCGCGGCTGTTCTCGGAACTGCCAAGTGTCGGCAGTGATTGTTCAACTGCCAGAACTTTGGCGCTGTTAAGATGTTTTGCGCCTGGCTTAATTACTGCGATGTGTTGCTGTCCGGTACAGGAAGTGCGCAGACGTGACTGCAGGGTGGCACCCAGCTTCGGATATTGCCAACGTTTTCGGCTTTTCTGGTGCGAATGACGTTGTTATGTGTTACTGGTCGATTGAGGAAAGCGTCTAATAAGAAAATGCCGTCCGGACTGAAATGTCGCCTGACAATATCTATATATATATAGATATATATATAGATATATATATATATATATATATATATATATATATATATATATATATATATATATAAAATATTTGATGGGTACTCCTTGGAACTTGTCGATGTAATATTAGGTATAGATCTCATCGCACCATGACGAGGGATTTCTGAATTAATCACTGCTTCACCTTTTCTGGAAGATTGCCTCTTGATGTCGCTTTTAGTTCGCACATGGTTAGGTGTTGCTTTCCAATGCTTCATCCTGCACCAGTATCCGTATTCGCCTCTAGCCAGCACCCAATAATCTATAATGTATAGTTAACTAAGTTATTTTTCGTCATGATTTTCGCAGTTCGAGGCCATCACAAACCATGGACAGGTTTTGTTTTCGGCTTGTCGCTGATAGTATGATATTCAAGGTTATTTAGAAGTGAGCGTTATCTGTATCGGATCCTTCGTTCGGCTAGGAAATGATCATTTCATGGCGTCCTGGTTTTGAAGTATGTAATTTTCCAGTGCCCTTGGCGCGACACCTTTCACCCTGGCTTACAGTCGCCGTCTATTCGATGAATGTGTATCCTTGTTACCGCAGCTAGCCAGGACGTAGTCGCTGCTGCTTGTTAGAACGTTGTCACGGCAGATCATGTCACAAATGCAGATCATGTCACAAAAATCGATCGCCGTTGTCGGTGAAGAATTTTGTGTGTTACTCTACCGGCGACCGGGTTGTAATTCCAGCGGCAGCAGAAGCCAGCTAAAAATAGCTCCAGCCCCGCCGACCGCTGCAGTTAGATATAGCATGTTAATGCCAGTTCAGGACGGTCAAGCGTGGCCAAAGTCGTAGACCATTATTTGACAAATGACACAGGAGCACTCAAGCTGATTGTCCTCGCTCAGTTGCTTCCTGAGTATATGTGCCGCGATGCTCAGTGGCGGTTCTGTGCCAGTGGCGGTTTTGTGCCCCATGCTGTGCCCTCCACCAATGCTCATGTTGTGTTCTCTCCCGGTGGCTGTTCTGTGCTTTGCAGTGGTGCAGTGGCTCAGCGATTTTGTGGCCCACACCGTGTCCTCGAAAAATGGCCACGCTTTGTTCCGTTCCAGCGGGTGTTCGGAGCTGTTCTGCGCAGTTGAGCAATGGCTTAGTGGCAGTGTTGTGCCCCATACTGTGTCCCCTCCCATTGGCCGTGTTGTGCACTCCGATCGCTGCGCTTCGCATAATATACTGTTATTGATGATAGTATTGCGGAGAGCTGTACTGAGATTGTTGAATTAAAGACTACTATATAAATGTCAAAATGCTCATATTAAGAAAAATGGATCACACGTTGGTCTAATATATTTCAGGCATGGCCATTCTTTAGAGACAGAGCGTAAACAAAAATACATTTTACGCACAGGATGTGTAGCACATTCTTTATATGCTTCAGACCGTCTACCAGTATTAACGAAGGGGTTTTAATCCTCGCATAAGCTCAAGCATCGGCCAAGCATCCAATGGTTATTTATAACCCTTTCCTCAAGAGTGGTAGAAGGCCCATAAAGCATGTGCTACGCATCTTGTGCGTTATATGTCTGTGTTTACGCTCTGTCTCTGAAATAGGGCCATACCCGAAATATATTAGATAAAATTTTGATTCTATTTTCCCTAATATAAGCATTTGGTTACTTGAAAAATATGTAATGGTCCTTTATTCATGGCTTCACCCGGACGAAAGGTTGCATTCATTCTTGTTTCTTCCGCGGAAGTGATTTGCCATCAGCTATCGAACAGCAGCATCAGTTTCATCAAAATCACTGCTCAGTTTCTGACTCGTGTAGCCCCTACTGACCTCATCATTAACTCGTTCGTCACGCTTGCCGATCCGGTTAGCCGACCTCAGCTCTTCCCATCTCTCCTGGGTCTGATCTCTGCCCTCCCGATGCTTGACTGCGGCCGGCCCGAGCCTACTCGCCGCCGTGCGGCCCCGACCGGTCAGGGCCGGGGCCGCCGGCCGCTCGTCCACAAGCGGCCTGTGACCGTGCGCGCGTGTGCGGCAGAAACCGTGGTTCAAAGGCTTCAAGGGCGAGGTGGTGGAGGTGGGGCCGAACCACTACATGGTGAGCGGCGAGATCAGCGTGCTGTCGCCCACACAAGTGGAGATCACCGAGCTGCCGGTCAAGACGTGGACGCAGCCCTACAAGGAGTTCCTCAGCGGCCTGATCAACCCCGAGAAGGGGCCGCCCATCATCTCGTGAGTGTTGGTTGGTTGGCGGTTTTGCGACACGTCGGCCGTTGAGTCATGAAGTTGCCTATCTCTCACGCCGGTTGGTTGTGGGCGAAGAGTAGCGACGGGTGAGACTCCAACCACAATCTTTTGATTGTGAGACGGACAACTTACCCCTAGACTACTCGTCCCCATCTCGTGAGTGTTGTTGGACCTGTTAGTGTGTGGTCGTCGACCTGAATTACCGCCATGGCCAGTGTCCCGAGCGTGATTGTTCGTCGAGTGTAAAGTATCCGGCCGAGAGTTGAAGCGTTTTCACTTTCCAGCCAAGCACAGCTTGCTATGCACACATTGAATCGGCCTATCAATCAGTGAATTGCTCTTCAAGGGCGGAACATTAATCGGGAGATTAAAGTAAAGCCAGCCCTCAAACATGGCTGCTCGCTGCTGGAAGCCAGCATAATTAAGCCAGTTGTCAATTGACCTTTTCAACCGCGGGCCAAATATAAGCGACGGTAGAAACTCGACTCACTGCTACCATGGTAACTGCGATCTGAGGTCAGCGCTTCACCCACTGGGTTGCCAGGGTTAGTGTCCTGGAATTCTGGAATTGTATTGGGACCTAGCACGCGATGTAGCTTTTTGATCACCTGGCGTTCTGACTTCCTGGATTCACTTCAGCAGGTCGTGGCAGTATTCACGCGCAATTTTGGACGCCCACTTCACCAGATTCCATTTTACATTGCTGTCATGAAACGTAGCAACAATTGTTATTTCTAAGTTGAGCATTCCTTAACACCTGTCATGTCGTCAACGGTTTTCGACGCCACAGGTTACATCTTTGAGAGATATTAAATGCCAGAGTTACCATGGGCTCATCTGTTCCAATATGCAACGGGCACTAGGTATTGTAACAATATGTAAGGACCATACGCAATACCAACGATGCATGTCTCGTCGTTTCCCGTTTAGATTTGCAGCGACTTAGTTCGCTGGGCCATACAAGTAATTGTAGCTGAACCAAAAAAGGAGCCAACCAACTGCCACAGTTGTCGTAAAATATTACTCTGAAATGTGTCGAGTTGTATTAGCTTGTGTTATTTTGGTATGTTCCGACGGGATCGCATGATGAACCTGCCTGTGCTTTTATCGAGACCCTACCCAGCGTGAAGAGATTTGCACCTTGGCCCTCGCAATGCAGGGGCGATTTAAAATCGCCTTATATTTAGCTTAGACAAGCTAAATATCAGGTATTGCCTAAGGCGTACAAAATATTACTTTGAGATATGCCTAACTATGATTAATAGCCTTGTGTGAACAAATGCAGCTTCAACTGTAAGGCCATGGAGCTCCGGGAGGACAACGCCAGTTCACGACCTCGCAATGTGATTTTCAGACGTACCTCAGCACATTTGTCCTGAACCAACCGTAGAAGATGTTAGGACATCAATGTGCAGATAAATGATGGAAATGCGCAAAATGACTCACACAGAGGTAACCTCACGACAATCCTTTGGGGCGAGCAAAATTTTATACCTCGTATAATGCTGTTATGGAGCTAATTTTATCTTGACCCCTTTCTGCCATAGCTTATCTGTATACCAGTTGCATATTTTTTTAAAAATATTTTTTTATATATTTTTTTATTTATTTATTTGATCCGAGTTGTTCCTGGGGTGGCTTGATGAGCCAGGGTTCTATTCCTAAGCAGAGCTTGTCGCGTGAACCCTGGCCCCACCACCCGATCCATGAGCTCCAGTTCAACGGCAGAATTTAGACCAAAAGTTTAACGTGCCGCCAATGTACCGACACGGCCGCCCCCAGCTCGTCCCCGGCCTTATCGGGCCAGCTGCCAACTGACACTCCCGGCTGGGGGCTAAATGCGAGCGCGCGAAGCGACTCGAACCCTGTGCTGCCAATACAGGGGAGACCGGTGCAGGCCAGCGCCCTAACCAACTGAGCTATCAGGGTGGCTGTAATCATGTCACAGTATTTGTGTACTCTTGTAGCTCCTGTGCCGAAGTGTTCGGCTGTAATAATGTGCGAAGGCGGTGCGGTGTGGATGACAACAGGGCGAGACTAGACGCCGCGCACTTGGAAATGTACACTTGTCAGACGTAGGGCGAGATGTGATCCACCCCATGCGTCAATGTGTCATGTACATCACAATGCAACGCTTGCTGTGTATTGTGACGTACATGACACACTTGGGAAGAGATGGTGCTCAGAGTTGTTGCCATCGCCTTCGATTGGAGCGTTCGACTTGGCTGAAGGGAGGGTGAAGCGCGTGGCACCCGATGCGCACACTCCAATTCATGCGTCACGAGCTGGTGGTGCGCGGCGTGGGCTCAAGATAATCTCAGGGGCTATCAGGATGTTCGCCGTACGATGCATATTTACGTTGTCACCAGTCGGTAGTTTGCATCATCAGCTGGAAAGCAAGGCTAAACGATAAAGTCGCGTATCATCTGAACATGGCTGCAGTCATTCACGTTAACTTGTCCTTTCAGAAAACGTTTTATAAGTCAATATGGCTTCCTGCGAGCTGTTTGCATTAGAGGGCGGCGATTTCTTTCGCCTGAAAGTAGCAATTTTATTTTGAATGATGGTCTCTCGTTCTGTGTGGGCTCATTGTGCTCCTTGTCGAAAGGTAGCTGAATTTATTTCGTCGCATTCTGTGTGGGCTGAGGCTATGTGATCAACATGGTCGAAGCGCCCTAAAGACCAAATAACAAACTGTGTGGGCCGATTATGCTTCTTGTCCAGAGGTTGGTTAATTAGCGATACGTAATTCGGTTCCTTGAGTTATGTGTGTGCCTCAGGTTTAACATCTTGCTGGGAATATGTTGTGTTCTGCTCTGCCAATGCTACTGCTGTTGGATGCTGCACAATGCAGGTGCGATGTGCTGTTGCGCAGCACAATTCGGCAACGCTGTTCAGAATTACCGCCTGCGTGCCGTTTGCCTAATGGCGGTCACACGCGTGTTAACGCTGCGCCTGTGACCGGTCCGCATCGCTCGCGAAAAGTCCAATTTCAGCCATTCACTGGCAGGAGCACGTCGCCGTTCGCCGGTCGTTGTGGCGAGCGCAGTGAGCGTTCGTTGGCGCTGCTCCTCACCGCCCACCTGGTATTTGTATTACTGGATTGGTGCGTTTTCACTACTTTGCGTGCGTATTTCATGGGTACGATCGTCGGGTAGAGCCTGAAGTCTTCGACCGTCCGTTGATCACTGTCGGAGTCATTTTTATCTCCTGCCTCCGGCTTGGCAGCAGCAGAGAAGCCATTGCGAGATCTTCTGCTCGGTAGTTCTGAGGTTTATGGGATGATTCGCGCATGGGTGAATTGGCGTAGCTTTTCGCGTTATGTTTTCAGACGTAAAGCTCTGCGATTTATTGTCTTAAGGAACTCAGTAGGATTGTAAGCGTTAAATATTGTGCTGTTCGGAGACGTATGCACTTCAGGGGATGGAGTCTGTATTAAAATCTACTTAGATATGCATCGCCGCGGTGACGGCGAGGGGATCTCAGCTGCAATGCAAGTTTCCTCCTTCCCTGGGAAGAAATTTCCATGCCTCAGATAGACAGTACTCGTATGATTAGAGAAAATGTGTTGAAGCCGAGCTCGATGGAAGCGATTTAAGTTCCAGAATAGCCGCTTGGGAGCCATCTTGGCTGGTTTTCCCGGACAGGACGCTCGTAACATGGGCGAGTATGCTATGATTGCCTGATCTGAACGTGCATGCTGTGGTTAAGCGGGTGCCGTCGGTGTGCTGGTGAACAAGTTGAAGAAGTAGTCGTTTGTTTGCATTGAGCGTGCTCTGATGGTTGTCATTTCAAAACGGTAGCGGTCCGTTGAACTGGAGTTGTGTCTGGCCCAGGGGCGAAGCCGCGTAGGAAGGCGATGATGCGCGCGCTGATGTCGGAGGCGTGCGATTGTCGTACAATTCCAAATCACTCCATCAATGAAGCAATGTCAATCAATCAATGAAGCCAGTCAATAATCAACAGCACTCTGCACATCGTAGGCACGCGGTAATATCACTCGATTGAAAGCAAATCTGGCTCGGATATGAATGCAGCGGAGCACTGCAGATCGGCCGGCAAAGCGTCGTGTTCGCGTTGGAAATGCGAACGTCGCCCGCCCGTCCAGTGGGCGCTGCACGACCGACGCAGTCGATGCGCCCCTGAACTCCAACAGCCAACCAGCCAACCAAGCGTCGTCCATTCGCCACGTCGTTTGGCGGTGTTGTGTGGTGCCACGTGTTGCGTCACTATGTGGTGTTGTGCTTGCGTGTGTCAGTGCGTCCCGACTACACCAGTTAGTTGGTTATCAGGGCTTTAAGGCGCATCGACTACGTTGGTCATGTAGCGCCCAACCGATTGCACCGGTGACAACGCCTGAGTGCAACGGTACCCATTTCGATGCGCCCTGTTCCCTGAGAGGCTGACCTGGAGAGGCGAACCGACAGGCGGCAGGTCAGTCACACTCCCCGAGAGGTTTGCCAGCGGACGACAGGTCAGTCCTACACCCCAAGAGACCGACCTAGAGAGGCGGTAGGTCGGTCCCACTCTCCGAGAGGCTGACCTGGAGAGGCGGGCCGGCGAGCGGCAGGTCAGACCCACTCCCCGAGAGTCTGACCTGGAGAGACGGGCCGGCGGGCGGCAGGTGAGACCCACTCCCCGAGATGCTGACCTGGACAGGCGGGCGGAAGATCAGTCCCACTCCCGGAGAGGTGGGCCGATAGGCGGCAGGTCGGTCCCACTCCCCGAGAGGCTGACCTGGAGAGGCGGGCCGACGGGCGGTAGGTCAGACCCACACCCTGAGAGGCTGACCTGGAGAGACGGGCCGGCGGGCGGCAGGTCAGTCCCACACCCCGAGAGTCTGACCTGGAGAGACGGGCCGGCGGGCGGCAGGTCAGACCCACTCCCCGAGAGTCTGACCTGGAGAGACGGGCCGGCGGGCGGCAGGTCAGACCCACACCCTGAGAGGCTGACCTGGAGAGGCCGGCCGGCGGGCGGCAGGTCAGACCCACTCCCCGAGAGGCTGACCTGGAGAGACGGGCCGGCGGGCGGCAGGTCAGTCCCACACCCTGAGAGTCTGACCTGGAGAGACGGCCGGCGGGCGGCAGGTCAGTCCCACACCATGAGAGGCTGACCTGGAGAGGCCGGCCGGCGGGCGGCAGGTCAGACCCACACCCTGAGAGGCTGACCTGGAGAGGCCGGCCGGCGGGCGGCAGGTCAGACCCACACCCTGAGAGGCTGACCTGGAGAGACGGGCCGGCGGGCGGCAGGTCAGTCCCACACCCCGAGAGTCTGACCTGGAGAGACGGGCCGGCGGGCGGCAGGTCAGACCCACTCCCCGAGAGTCTGACCTGGAGAGACGGGCCGGCGGGCGGCAGGTCAGACCCACTCCCCGAGAGTCTGACCTGGAGAGACGGGCCGGCGGGCGGCAGGTCAGACCCACACCCTGAGAGGCTGACCTGGAGAGGCCGGCCGGCGGGCGGCAGGTCAGACCCACTCCCCGAGAGGCTGACCTGGAGAGACGGGCCGGCGGGCGGCAGGTCAGTCCCACACCCTGAGAGTCTGACCTGGAGAGACGGCCGGCGGGCGGCAGGTCAGTCCCACACCATGAGAGGCTGACCTGGAGAGGCCGGCCGGCGGGCGGCAGGTCAGACCCACACCCTGAGAGGCTGACCTGGAGAGGCCGGCCGGCGGGCGGCAGGTCAGACCCACACCCTGAGAGGCTGACCTGGAGAGACGGGCCGGCGGGCGGCAGGTCAGTCCCACACCCCGAGAGTCTGACCTGGAGAGACGGGCCGGCGGGCGGCAGGTCAGACCCACTCCCCGAGAGTCTGACCTGGAGAGACGGGCCGGCGGGCGGCAGGTCAGACCCACACCCTGAGAGGCTGACCTGGAGAGGCCGGCCGGCGGGCGGCAGGTCAGACCCACTCCCCGAGAGGCTGACCTGGAGAGACGGGCCGGCGGGCGGCAGGTCAGTCCCACACCCTGAGAGTCTGACCTGGAGAGACGGCCGGCGGGCGGCAGGTCAGACCCACACCCTGAGAGGCTGACCTGGAGAGGCCGGCCGGCGGGCGGCAGGTCAGACCCACACCCTGAGGGGCTGACCTGGAGAGGCCGGCCGGCGGGCGGCAGGTCAGACCCACACCCTGAGAGGCTGACCTGGAGAGACGGGCCGGCGGGCGGCAGGTCAGACCCACACCCTGAGAGGCTGACCTGGAGAGACGGGCCGGCGGGCGGCAGGTCAGACCCACACCCTGAGAGGCTGACCTGGAGAGACGGGCCGGCGGACGGCAGGTCAGACCCACACCCTGAGAGGCTGACCTGGAGAGACGGGCCGGCGGGCGGCAGGTCAGTCCCACACCCCGAGAGTCTGACCTGGAGAGACGGGCCGGCGGGCGGCAGGTCAGACCCACACCCTGAGAGGCTGACCTGAAAGGAACTGGCATTTCCACTTAGTATAATATTTTGTAGATCAGTTTCACATAATGAAATTCCAACCGATTGGAAAAGGGCAAATGTAGTTCCTATTTTCAAGAAAGGAGAAAGAGGGAAAGTTGAAAACTATAGGCCAATAAGTCTCACATCCCTAGTCTGCAAGGTACTCGAATCAATTATCAAGGATAGAATAGTTAGTTATCTGGAAGGTAGCAGATTGATTCAAGATACTCAACATGGATTTAGAAAAGGACGATCGTGTCTCACAAACCTCTTGGACTTTTTGAACTTCGCCACAGAACAATTTGATCAGGGAAATCAGGTTGATGTAGCATATCTTGACTTTAGTAAGGCCTTTGACAAGGTACCCCATAAACGGTTAATGATACAGCTTCAGTCCCATGGTATTGCAGGTAGCATCTTAAAATGGATAGAGTTGTGGCTTTCAGATAGACAGCAAAGAGTGATGCTAAATGGTACAAAGTCATCATGGCAAAACGTTCTTAGTGGAGTCCCCCAGGGGTCAGTACTAGGGCCATTACTGTTCATTATATTTGTAAATAACATTGAAAGTGGCCTAAGCAGTAAAGTTTTGAAATTTGCAGATGATTTGAAGGTCTTTAGGGCAATAACAGGTCAGGATGAGCATATCTCGCTGCAAAAAGACTTAGACGAACTTGTGAAGTGGTCCGAAGAATGGCAAATGAAATTTAACTTTGATAAGTGCAAAATCATGCATGTAGGTAAGCAGCATATGAAGGCTCCATACTTGATGGGCGGCCAAGTGCTATCAGTGACTCAACAGGAGAAGGATTTAGGTGTTATTCTAAACACAAAATTGGGGGCATCAGAACAGACCAAGGAAGCCAGGAAGAAGGCACTGAGAATGCTCGGGGCAATAAATAGGAATGTATCATACAGAAGTGAGGAAGTGATCAGGAAGCTTTACTGTGCATACGTCAGGCCACATTTGGAATACTGCATCCAAGCTTGGTCTCCTAGCTATGAAAAAGATTGTTGGCTTTTAGAGAGAGTACAAAAGAGGGCTACAAAAATGGTTAATGGCATAAGCAACCTGGCATATGAGGAAAGATTGAAGAAATTGAATATGTTTTCACTTAGATATAGAAGGCTGAGAGGAGATC
>JAOTOL010000348.1:0-12500 GCA_034440575.1 Imbricaverruca yamaguchii | reverse complement strand
GCCTGTGGCCAGCCATGGAGTAACATTTCAAACCGGGACATATCAAGTCAAGCCCAAAGGCTGAAGGCTCGCTTGACTTCTTCGATGGTTTGGCGCTTGGTCGCCATGCCTTCAAATTACATAAATAGGGGGGGGGGGTCATTGGACGTAGCCTGTTCCGCTGAATCAGAAAGGTGAGCAACCGAACAAATTTCCAAGATTGAAATGTGAACCTGATTTCTTTGGTTACTTCGCATTTTCCACGTCGCGTTTCGGTCACGTGCCAATGCTGTCATGAGACTCTCACTCCTCCGATGCTCTTTTTGCTTACTTACTGGTGATGTATTTAGTATTTTTATGATGGGCTTCCCGCTCGCCTTCGATCTCTTGATCCCTGGTCCTCCGTTCTTCCTCGCTGGCGTCATGTCCGATGCCGCTTCGGCTATTCTTCGTCTTCGGCGCTGCCCGACTTTAATGATTCTCCGGTCTGGCACCTGTGTCCGAGGAGGTATGGTCTGGAGAGGTGTGGTCTGGGAGGAATGGTCTGGGGAGGTATGGTCTAGGGAGGTATGGTCTGGGGAGGTATGGTCTGGGGAGGTATGGTCTGGAGAGGCATGGTCTGGGGAGGTATGGTCCGGGGAGGTATGGTCTGGGGAGGTATGGTCTGGGGTGGTATGGTCTGGGGATGGATGGTCTGGGGAGGTAGGTCTGGGGAGGTATGGTCTGGGGAGGTATGGTCTGTGGAGGTATGGTCTGGGGAGGTGTGGTCTGGGGAGGTATGGTCTGGGGAGGGATGGTCTGGGGAAGGTATGGTCTGGGGAGGTATGGTCTGGGGAGGTAAGGTCTGGGGAGGTATGGTCTGGGGAGGTATGGTCTGGGGAGGTATGGTCTGAACGCGCTGGGTCGCATGGTGATCTCCCGTGCTCGTGATCTCCTGTGGGCTCTGTTGTCTGCTAATTGCCTGTCCCCATCCATCGTATAATCGAGAGAGGTGTGCGTTGCTGGGTTGATTTCCAGGTTTGTGCTGAATGTCAAGGTCATATTTCAGAAGAGAATGTGTCGACATCTCTGTAGGCGGGGCACGAGGTCCTTCGCCGTTAGAAGGCACTTTTAGGCCCAGTGGTCACTGATAACTTGTGCTCTTTTTTCCGCCAATCAGGTAGCCACGGAAGTGTTCCACCGTCCAGATGATGGCGAAGCCCTTGTATTAAGGGCTTCTCCTCTGGGGACCTTATTCTTTTTAGGGATAGACGATGAACTTGTCCTTGGCGGTCCCGAATATTTGGCCCAGGATGGCTCCGAGATCAGTGGTACTCCCATGTGTCATCGATACGGCAGACTTGCTGAAATTCGGCAGCGCCGGTGCCGATTCTTTTATCAGAGCACCTTTGATATCGAGCGCTTCCTGCTAATGTTTTGAATGGATGTACCATGCGGCTGAAGTTCGAGACGAAGAACCTGTAGTGGGATGTCAGACCCAACAGAAAGCGCAAGTCTCTCATCGTTCCAGGAGTTCCGAGTTCAAGAAAGACCGTTACATATGCTGCGCCTGGGCGAATGCCCCCAGGCTAGATCAGATGCCATGATACTTCATCTGTTCTTGGCGAAAACGTACTTGAGTATTTCAATGTGATGAATTCTTCCTTCAGTCGCATATGAAGAGCTACAGATGTCATATTGGGAAAAATATATATCATATAGAAAATTTCCGATGTGAGATGTCAACCCTTGGTAGGTCGCAGATGCATTCTCGAGGACGAGGGGTGCTCTAATGAACAAACTGTCCAGAAATACACCTGAACGCTCTCCTTCGACGACCTTGCTCTGCTATGCAGACGCGCCAAGATTTCTAGACAGTCGAGGCACCCGAAGAATTTGCCTTCTCCCATTATGCCAAAAAATGTGTTTCTTGTCGAATGGATCGGGTGGAGATCTGCTCGCACGATTTCATTGAGTGCCCAGAAATCGACACATCATCATGCTCTCCACTTTTCATGAGGAAAAAGAAGCGGTGTATTGTGACACGGATGGTCCCAATACTGCCTTCTTTAGCGGTTATCGCACTTTCTGTTCGATTGTTTTTAACGCGAACTGGCCGGTTTGTGTGCTTGTCGTCGCACAAGTCGGCGGCTCGTCGTTTGCGGTATTGTTCGCCGTTGTTCGCCATGAACAATGGCGCCACGAGCGACTTCCTAATCGGAATTCTACCCAAGTCTGATCGGATATGATTAGTTCGTGCCTGTCGTGGATCACATTCGGGCGGACGGGCGTTTGGTGGTGCGGTGCCGTGATTTACGACGGACCACCTCACCGGTGTGAACACTGAGGTGGTGTCTACTGAGGGCAGTCTGGCTGTTTATCGTAACGTCGACGACGCATGCTTGGACTTGGTCCGTCCCCGTGGGCCGTCCCAGGGCGCCTCCCAGACGACGTTCAGTCCAGGTCAAAAGACGTCTTCAGCCGGTGCAGTTGGCGCATGGGTGGCGCGCGCTTCCCCGCTGCCTCCAGCTGGTATCTCCTCAGCCTTTCCTGCTCCAGTTAGTGGCCGAACTCCAGGCTTCATCCATGGCGGGGCGTTTGGTCAGCACTTTGACGGGGTATTCCGTGCGTCCGGGCGGCTAGGGCCGGAATTCAGCTGGCGGTTTTCCAGTCCCCGAGAACCTTTCTGGGCTGACCCACGGACAATTTTGGCGAACGGGCCTGGACGGCGACTGCTGAAGCGTCAGCCGTCGTCACAATCTTCACGTTCTTGCAAATCCAGCGGGCATCTCTAGTGGCTTCTTGGTATACCGCGGGGCTCCCCTCATGGGCCTGATGTTTCGCCTCCTCCCCCGAGATAGTGCAGTTCATCTTGGTCCGTCCTTTCGTCTGGGAAGAGGAAGTGGCTGCTCGCAGCCATGCGAGTGTCGATAGTCCTGTGCATTGTGTAGTAATAGCCTGATTGTGAGTACGGGCATTGCGTTGTCTGCTGTAGTATCGTGGCTGTGTCTGGTTCTCTGTCGGCGTGCTCGTTTCCGTGTGTGTGGGTGTGGCTCGGTGTCAAAAGGAGCATTGGTTGTTGGTTGGGTGTTGATGTATTGTGTATGCCAAGTATTTTCGGTATGACGGGGTACTTGGCTGTCGCGAATGGTGTCATGCTATTTTGGGGCTGATGTTGCGTTAGTGGCGACAATGCTGAATTGTCAGTTGGTGTTGGAAATAGTTGAGAATGTCAAACAGATTGCGTACAGATGTGCGGTGTATGGTGATGTGTAGCCGGACAAATGTACGAAAAGCAAATGTACGTATTGACAGATGTACGTTAAAAAAATGTGCGTAAGTATATGTACGTGAACGCAGAGGTACATATGGCAATTGTACGTAAGCGCAGATGCACGTATGGTTAATGTACGTCAGTGCAAATGTGTGTATGACAAATGTGCGTATGCGCAAAAGTGCGCACGCAAATGTACGTAAGCAAATGCACGTAAGCAAGTGTACGTAAGCAAATGTATGTAAGCGCAGATGTACGTATGACAATTTTACGTAAGCGCAGATGTACGTAAGGCTAATGTACGGAAGCGCAAATATCCGCATGACAAACGTACGCATGAGCAAATGTACGTAGGCGCAAATGTACGTATGCGCAAATGTACGTAGGCGCAAAGGTACGTAAGCGTAAACGTACGTATGTGCAAATGTACGTAACCGGAAAAGTACGTAAGGGAAATGTATGTAAATACAGCTTGAAGCAATCGAATTGTGTGAAAGCGCACGTGTGAAGTGTATGCATACATCTGCGTATGCGCAAATGTACTTGAGCGCAAATGTACTGGAGCGCAAATGTACGTAAGTGCAAATATACGTATTCGCAAAAGTATGCAAGAGCAAATTCTCGTATGTGCAAATGTACGTAACCGCAAATTTACGTAATAGCAAATATATGGAAATACAGTTTTAGCCAACACAAGTGTCCAAAAGCGCACGTGTATATACGCGCGAACGTACGTAAGCGCAAACGTACTTGTACGCAAATGTACGCATAACCTTGTATACGTACATTGTACGCAAATGTACGTATAAGGTAAGACTATGTAAGCAGAAATGTACGCACTCGCAAATGCATATATGCACACATGTACGTAAGCCGAAATGCATGTACGCAACCACAAAATTACACGAGAGGAAACGTATGCATACTCAGCCTTACGCAACACGCATGTATGAAAGCGCAAGTGGAAGTAAGCACACATGTACGTATGATCAATTGTAAGTAAGCACAAATGAACGTATGCGCAAATGCACGTTAGCACAAGTGCACATACATGCAACAAGAATGTGCCTATGTGCAAAGGTACGCGTGCGCACCTGCCGCCTATGCCGGTCAGGTGCCCTCATGACGCCTGCCGACTTTTGTCACCTCAAGACGACCCTGAGTCGGCACAACATGCCCGACTTCAACCGGGCCGTCGCCTGGTTCGCCGTCGCCCTCGGCTTGTTCGCGCCCTCCGTGCATCTGAATATCCCAACCCTACAGAACACCGGTGGGAGCGCGGGCAGTCCTGTCAGAACCAGCACCAGACGGTCCAAAAGTGCTATTTCTTGGCCCTCGCCACCCTCACGATCAGGACGAGCCGAACTTTCCGAGGCATGGTGGTGGCTCGACTGGCCCCCTGTGCCCGGTGGCTATCGCTCGACGGTCTCTGACCCGGCGGAGTGGGACCCCACCAAAACTAGCAGGTGTGGTTCGAGTCCCAGTAACCTCAGCAGTGGCGTATCAAGGATTTAGTCCAGTGGGAGGGGCGAACACGTGAAGAGGGATCCTCCGTCTACTAAGGGCCCCTATGTTTATAACGCCCACACACACACACACACACACACACACACATACATTTATATATTTATTTATGCATATACACACATATATATACATATATATATATATATATATATGTGCGTGTGTGTGTGTGTGTGTGTGTGTTGTGTGTGTGTGTGTGTAGGTGTTTATATAGGTGTGCATATTTGTGTACATGTATTGGCGTCAGCATAGATGTGTCTTAGGGTGACACTTCAACTTTTTTTCTGAATTTTCAACCAGACTTTGGCGAGGTTGAACAACGTGTGTAAAATAATATGGAAAAATATTAATATTTAGTGGTAGCTCACTGAGGTCAAAGTAACCATTGTTTAACGCAAAAATTAATTTTCCCATTTATTCATTATAAATGCTCTGCATTCTAATTTGTACGGGACTCCTCTGGTTCGATTTGACATAAAAACAACGTGTGTAAAATAATTTTGAAAAATATGAATATTTAGAGGTTGCGCACTGGGGTCAAATTTGCCATTCAAATTTGCCATAAAAGCGCTTGAAGTTTTGCTATGGACGACCCATTACACAAACTGCTGATAGCGTCCTCTGATGAGGCACTTCTCTTCCTACACAAACTCAGGAGCTTTTGGGGTTAAAATTGTATATCTGCATTACTCAGAAGCGTGGCTAGCGTATGCATGTATTCATGGGGAGGGGGAACAGGGGGAAAATATACTCCTTGGGGCAAAACTACGTCCCTCCCACACATGCCAACAATGCGTTGTCGGTATGGGGAGACAAGGGCGAAACCGGGTTATGTAAGCCCCTCCCTGAGCCAGATATTGCATACATATTGCATACCCTGTCATACCCTGTCACACCCTAACATACCCTGTCTGCTGTAGCAGGCCGGTAGTCTTCTTGCCAAGTGACAACATGGCGGCTTCGACGAGGTCAAAGACTGCAGTGTACCTCCTTGGAAAACTGGAGAATAGCATGATCGGCTCAAAGCTCCCATACAATCGCCGGACGCTCGGATTTTTCCTCTACCTTCACCTGGACAACAAGAGGACCACAACAGAGGCGATCGCGGAGACGATCAAAGAGGTGGCCACATCATGGACTCTGGCACACATTCCCATACAGGACAGGGCGCGGAAGAAGGTGCTGAAACTTTTCGAAGATCTTAAGAAAAACAGTAAGAGGCGTTCGAAGACGCAGGCAGCAGCTGGAGAGGCGTTCCTGGAGAAACCGGGAGACCTATTCGATATCGCGCATGCCGACGCTCTCACGCTGATCTGGATAGAGGAGGATCGGGCATTCCTAACTGCTGAGCGCGAGACAGGACTCCGGGACGCATGGCGGGAGCTGATGTCCGGCTCGCTGCGCAACAGAAGCGACAGCGGCATCGCGCTGTCGGAGAACAGCAGCGCCACCAGCGACATGAGCGCGAGTGCCACGAGGCCGGCCAAACCCTAGAAATTGCCTTCAATGCGTCCGATACCGACGAGTAGCAGCCGCCGCCGTCGCTCATCCCGGCTTCCCTGCCCAAGCGGCGCGCAACCAAGAGCCTCATGAGCGCAGATCTGTCTGCTGCATTGGATCGGACCCCAAGATTTCCAGTCGTGCCGCTGTTCATGTCCTAGCTGCCACAGCCCAAAGCCGCGAACACGATCTGTCCGAACTCGTACTCAACCGGGAGTCGTTTCGCGTGGCACGGATGAAGTTCCGTGAGGAGGCGGCGAGACAGACCAAGGAAGCATTCTGCCCTGACGTTTCGCTGACAGTACACTGGGACGGCAAGATCGTCGAGGATGTGGGAGGCGGGCATGTTGACCGTCTTCCGGTGCTGGTGTCTGGTGACGGGATCGCCAAGCTCCTCACCGTGCCGAATCTGCCCAGTGGCTCAGGACTTGCCATGGCGACAGCCGTGATGAACGCACTTGATGACTGGGGCATCGCCGCTAGTCCGAAGTATATAAAATGACACCGCTGCGTCTGATTTCGTGGGAACGTCCTTCATGAACAGGCTTTTTTCTGAAGACAAAAGAGTAATGATGAAGTTTTAAAAATAATTTAAAAGAAACTAATGTCAGACAACGAGAAACAACTGATAAAACTCAATGTAACGGAGAATTTCATAAATAACAAAATCATTACTGGGAATCAGGATTCTCAAAAGGATGTCGTAGGGTTTACTTCAATTTTAGTTTTAAGTCCGGCCGCTAGAGTGAGTGAGTAAGTATCCAGGATATGCTTTCAGCCAAACCGTTGCATTGTTGGCGCTCGATTGTTTTGGTATCAGTGATTGGAGTATGTGCTTTTGATCTAAGTTACACTGTACGCATTAACTCGTACTCCGTATTTTGCTTCGCGGAATTTTATTTCCGGAAGCCGCTGCAGGTTATTCATGGCTTCCGAAGGCCCACTCAAGGTAAGTGGCACTTGGCTTCCTATGCGAATTCGAATTCAGCGCTTGCTCGTCCGTTTGTGGAGAGGCGGCGGTTTGTCTGTATGATCATAATAAGGCTATTGTTCCCGTGCACCGGTGAGCTGTAATCTCATGTTAGTGCGGTCCTAACTGATTAGGTGTATTTCTATCTATCTACTTACTCCGTAGATTACGTACTTGCTTGGTGAGGCATATTACCTGGCTGTGAAGTGGAAGTGTGTCCAGGAATTATGATCATTGGTAGGTAGGTAGCTAGATAGGTAGATAGGTACCTAACTACCTAGGTAGGTGGGTGAGCAGGCAGGTACTACATACGTAGGTACCCACTTACCCCTAAAGTTACATTTTATGGGTGGGATCTGTTTTGCTTGTAATTGATGGGAAAAACCTATGTAGTATGCAACCTACCTATGTAGTATGCATAATCAATATGCATTGCCATTTTTTGTCAAAACATAGGAACACAGAAGTGAACAATGGATGGCACTGCCAGGCAGCAAATCATGATTATCAGCACAGATTTGTCTCATAACTGACAAGAGCAATGTGCTTTCCTTTCACTGTTGGTTTCAGTCCAAGGCTAGCCATGTATAAAACAAACAAAAATACTTCCCACTTCACCCTCATCTCAGAGTTCATAGCTCCATAACCAACCTCCATTACTGCACACTCCAGTTGGATGTGATAGCAGAGTGCAACACAAAACATCAGTCAAGGTCTCAGGTTTGCGTCATGACACTTAACAATGTGTTTGAAGTTGCTAATGGTTATGGTATCATATGAAAAAAGTGTCTTGAATCAATTGGTTGACAGACAGATTTCATAACAGAAAACACAAGCACAGCCAATTCTGATAGGTGAACTCAATGACCCCAGAGTAAATCTCTTAAAATTGTCAAGTTTTCCACTATATTGGTGCAAATATAGGTTTTTGGATGCATAGCTCCAGAGTTGGAATAACTGCAGAACATTGTGCTCAGTGTGCAGGTGTGCTGTCTTGCAAGCTCAGGTTTTGGGAAGCTCAGCTCCAGAGTCAGAGTAACTGCAGAGCATTGTACTTGGTGTGCAGATGTGCAGTCTTGCAAGCATTGGAACATTGTCATCTGTGCATTTCTGGTTGTTGAGATTGAGAGAAGTGTGTGAAGCTGTGGTCTGGCTGCTGACTGCCATGGAAGGTGGTTAGTTTGAGTGGTAACCATAAGTGGAATGACCAACATTTTTGTAGGCATTCTGTGTTCGTTTTATTGATGGCTTTGTTCCCACATTGGTGTTTGAGTGCATGTGAAATCGATCCTATCCAGTATAAACCTGGAGTGCTACAATCTTTTCAGAGACATAATTTTTGAGGAAGTGCCTCCTTTCCCAATCTGGTGCTGAACATGGTGTGACCACTCATCTTCTCTGTGAATGCATACTTTTAATTTGGGAGATAATAACACCCAAAATTGGCTTGAAGTTGGGTAAAGTAAGAATATATAATGTTAATAAGTAACAGCCTAACTTCAGATGGCTTCAGCTTCGATGCAAGACATTTTTCTTGTGAAAATGTACAATTTTCAAGCAATTCTTTCTTGAAAGTTTTCAACTTAAGAGACCTAACCTATACTAAATTAGCCTCATTTATGCTTGAAGAAAATGAAAATTGAATGAACAAAAATTCCAAGACATGGGTCAATTTTCATGGGCTTAAAAAATAATGCAATGTGTTTGAATGTTCCATCATTATGTGACCACTTATTTCCTCTGCAGGGATGTGTAGTCTAGGGGTATGTTTCCCATCGCACAATTGAAAGCTTGTGGGTTAGAATCTCACCTGTTGCTACTCTTTACCCATGACCAATTAGCATGAGAGATTGGCGATGCTACACAGTGTTGGAAAAACTGGAGTTTGTTGGTGTCATGCATATCAATACATTTTGTACTCCAGGATTGTGACTAGACTAAATGAAATATTTTGTACTCCAGAAGGGAAGACGAAGAACAACATTGCTTGGTCGAGTGCTACCACTAAAAGTCCATACCTGACAACAACTAGCAGTCTCCGCGACCCCAGCGCCCCGACCAGCCAACGTCACTACACATCCTTGAAAGGCAGTACAAAGCGGCCCCTGTCCATTGGCAGCCGGGGACGTCATCTGGGCGCTGATTTGGGTTCAGCAGATTATCACGACAGCAAGAAATGGTACTTTTCCGCGTACGTTCCTGACTAAAAAGTATGCGTGAGTGGTGCAAATTATACGTCATCTGAAAGCTTGTTTCATTGTATTTCGATAATCATGGGAGAATTTCACATGAATGTGTTAGTTATTGTGTAAAATGGTATTATTTAGACCCATGTCATATCCATCGACACTATTTAACTTAAGCGGGCCGAGCGACTCAGTGTTGGTAGCGCAGTTGGTAGCGCGTCGGTTTGCCGACTCGGAGGTAGCCGGTTCGAGCCTGGAGGCGGGCAGCTTTTTGTGCGCGTTGTGGGAAGTCCTTGTAATAAGCGACAGTGAATTAAGACACTGTTCACATGGGACGATCTTTTTCATAAAGTGAAGGGAAATACGCAGATATTCTGCAAGGCTGGGGTTCTGCCACCTTAACTTTATGGTCAAATCAGCCAGGCATAGGAACTAGGGAACACGTCACCGCTTATGGCAGTGTCCAGGCCCACAGTCCCTTCCTGACACGGGCGGCGGACCATCGGGGGTGGGACAGGAGACAGGATCCCCTGAATTTAATCATTTGTGGCACTACGGCAGTGCATTGCAAATATTCAGCTAAAAACTAACGGTTGCCCTTTCCCCTCCCACCAGTACACGCCGACCAACATTAGTCCCTGCTCCTCGAGGTGTGCATATAATAACAGTACATGATTATCAAGATGACAAAACCAAAAATTGTGCATGCTGCCGAACAGTCAAATAACTAGACCCGAGCTGGAGTCAGAGCGATGCCAGTTATAAGCTCGGCTCCACGCCTTTTACGATACACGGCGAACACACGCCACCAGGATTGCGACAAGGATTGCTTTGACAGGAACAGACGTTTGCTAAAATATTTCGGTGACAATCCTGTACTTTCTGGAGTGCCGGCGCAAAATATAAAATCACGCTTTTCGTACCATGAACGCTCGATTTAGATTCGGCAACAACTTTGTGGAACCCGTAAGCGCTAAGACGGATTTTAGATCCCCGCATGAGGATTTCAGTTCGATTATCATGCATTGTCAAAGGCTTAACGCGGAATTTGGCAAGATTGGGGAAGTATCCCCGTTCATTCCCAACCGTGGCTTTGCCCATGTTCGCACACCGTTAATCGGCATTTTCAGTCGAAATGAATTGGCTGAGTCGCTGACGCATGTTAATCAAACTTCTGTCATGCATGCAATAATGCAGGAGTAACAGCAATTTCTATGCCAGACCAGCTCGGAAGTAACTTTAATCACAGCTTAATTTGTTGTTGGAATGGAAAATGACCACGTAGTACCATACATCTTTTTAATTAAATGTGTTCTATTTTTAATTAAATAAAACATTTTCCTTTCAAAATATGATTTCTTTATTCGCGTCGTGCACCCTGAAATGCCACCCCGGTAGCTCAGTTGGTTAGAGCGCTGGCCTGTGCTGGTCTCCCCTGTCCTGGCAACACAGGGTTCGAGTCGCTTCGCGCGCTCGCGTTTAGCCTCCAGCCGGGAGTGTGAGTTGGCAGCTGGCCCGATAAGGCCGAGGACGAGCTACCGGGCGGCCGTGTCGGTGTATTGACGGCACGTTAAACTTTCGATCAAAATTCTGCCGTTGAAAAGGAATTCGTGGATCGGGTGGTGGGGCGAGAGTTCACGCAACAAGCTCTGCTTAGCAATAGAACCCTGGTTCCTAAACCCACCCCAGCAACAACTGGGACTAAATTTTAAATAAAAAAATCACGCATTTTGCAGTACAGCACGACATAAATACGGCAACAAAAGTTGTTTGTCAATCAGACTTTAATACGATGAGCATGCATCTGGAAAAGACGAGACTGCCAAGACAGAGGAAGGCCCTCACTTCCACTGCCGATTGTTTCTCGGTTGTGTACTCTGTGGTGGAAGTGAATGTGCATTTTGAGCGCATGGACTGCGTTCGGCATTTTGCGCACATGAATATATATATTCCGGCGCCCAACAGAGTGCGTATTAAAACGATATATTGAGGAAGCACAACGCAAGACATATATTGGGAGAAGCAAACACATGAAGCAGAAAAAGAACCTTGGGTTCATTTACGACGCAATTAACTGCTAGGCCATATAGCGTCGCCAACTTCACAAACCGATTGGTCGCGGGTGGACTCGGTAATTCCGCTGGTTGCGGGACTCGAACCCATAATCTTGCGGTCAAAAGCCCAACACCCTACGGACTAAGCTACCGCGGCTCCACCAAATGCGTGACATAAGAGGTTATCGGTAGCAGGTGCAGATAAGCCACGGTACTTAATGAGATTGCGGCAATACATTACAATACCTAACATTACAGTACGTGCATATCTGGCACCTCATAAAATCGGACGAACTGGCAAGAATAGATGGAACATCCTCTTCGTGACATCTGTGGCTGAGAACAACTCGACATGCATACACACACAGACTACTCACGAGCACCGTAGTGGGACGATGAGTACGTGTAAACCTACAGGCTACGCTCTACCGACTTCACAAACACAGGTACATATCAGTTGTTGAGCTTGACATACACTCGGTGCGACTGCAACGCGCACGTTTAGTCTCGTGTAATATTTGTGTAGAAAGTCCTGATATGCTGCTATATGATCAACGGCAGGTGATGCACCAATACGTCCAAACAATGAAAGATTCAAAAACTGATCTGAATGTGAAGTATCGCCCAAGTGCGGCCCATACTTCGCAGTCGCTGAGCACACTGCTCGGCTTTCCGCAGCTGCCGCTTTGCGAGCTTGGCGACGTTCACCTTGTTCACCAGCCCGAGATGAATAAATGTCCGGATCCTCGCAAAGCACTCAATTATATTTTATCTATGGAATTGAATCTGGATTCCAACACCTGGCGGAAACTTTCAATGACCTTTGGATGTCTGCTGAGATTGTTGGGTTCTTGGGCACGGTGAACACAAAACGCTGCATCCATCTCTCTGAATGTGTGGAAGAATTCCTCGGTGGGAACCGTCAGGCCGCTAAGGCTTAGGCGGTGAGTCCATAACGCTTCTCGTGGTTCATCTTCGGTATACGGAAATGGGTGCCCAGCGATCGGTCCGATGGTTTCTTTCTGGCCATGGAC
>JAOTOL010000347.1:0-52261 GCA_034440575.1 Imbricaverruca yamaguchii | reverse complement strand
AGTCGGAGCCCGACACCACGTACTGGCTGGTGGGACCGAAGAAGTTGACGCCCTTGACTGGGGAGGGGCAGAAACACGGCGTCAGCGACCAGCACAGATCAGCCCAGGCCGGCGAATAGCAGCAGAGGCCATGTCGCTGTGCAACAGCTCACAATGGTAGTATTTCACACTATTTGCAGCAAGTGATTCCAGCAAATATCTTCTGGTTCATTCTCCCTACTGCCTCAATCGTAAGTATATCCTGATTTCCCTGTTGAAAAATACTTGCAGCACTGAATGCCAAGCTATGATTTAATGCCAAGCTATGACAGTTCAGGCGCTTGAACAAAAAGTCGACTTGAGAACCAAATAAAGTGATTGCTCGTGGTCTTCTGGGGTTGAAGTTGAGAGAAAGTTCAGCCACCACACTAACAATGACTGGCTTTAAAAACACTGGCATCATGATCCAACCCCGAACAGATGGTGACATCAAGGTAGCTTTGAGTCTTCAATGTTGTTGCTACTGTGCCTCTGATCGGTGGGATTGTTCCCGTTATTTGGGCTTCGGGGTACATCAGCTGCGTCGGCTATACAGCGCCCACAACTACAGGTTATACATGCAACGGGATTATTGCGTCCGCTATACAGGGCCCTGTATGGCCTACGCGAGTCCAACAGGCTAGAAACGCAACGGCATCAATAAAGGCATAACACGCAACACATCATTCGATGACATTTCGTCACAAGGGTTATTTGCAAGGTGAAAAACTAGGGACCGGTGTGCTCCACTTGTCATAAGTACATCACGTCAAAGCCAATAGCAGAAATGAATGAGGAGAGTTCAGCAATATAGTGCGAACCACGACTCAGCAGTTCCACCCGGGCACACGACGGGGTTACAAAGACGCCGAGACGTTCCACTACCAAATGGGAGCAAGCAATGAGAAGATGGTCAATCGTCACAGTCGTCCAGTGATCAATTATTAGTGAAATACGGTGGAATATACCACTTTCTGAACGCCCAATTGACATCCTTCTCCAAGAAGTATCGACATCCTGCGTCGCAATGCGTGCTCATGCAGTCTTGGTGTCTCCTCTCTAGCAGCATCTCGTGCATAAGTATCATCCTCATGCTCTAGATAAGGAATGGTGATACACAAACATTTCACAAAGCAAATTTTAGATAAAGGGATTACTGATAACGTGATATGGCATACAATTCCAGTGTATATGTTTTTTTTGGCTATCCCGAATTATGAATCTCAAAATAAATGATAAAGTTAGTGTCATCATGTCATTGGCTCAAATTTGAGTCTGAAAGACATCAAAAGCATTTTAAATGACACTAATTCCATGGAAAATTTCGGCATCCTACTGTGCTCGTTTCGACATCCCACACCTAACAGAAAACCATTATTTTAACCCTGCAGTCGTCGATGCTGCTGCGTCACTCACTGGTAGTGGCGTTGCTGCTCTCACTGTGGTGATGCTACTGCGCCACTCACTGTGGTGATGCTACCGCGTCACTCACTGGTGGCGATGCTGCTGCGTCACTCAATGGTGGTGATGCTACTGCGTCGCTCACTGGTAGTGGTGCTGCTGCGTCACTCACTGGTAGCGGTGCTGCTGCGTCACTCACTGGTGGTGATGCTACTGCGTCACTCACTGGTGGTGATGCTACTGCGCCACTCACTGGTGGTGATGCTACTGCGCCACTCACTGGTGGTGATGCTAGCTGCGTCACTCACTGGTGGTGATGCTACTGCGCCACTCACTGGTGGTGATGCTACTGCGCCACTCACTGGTGGTGATGCTACTGCGCCACTCACTGGTGGTGATGCTACTGCGCCACTCACTGGTGGTGATGCTACTGCGCCACTCACTGGTGGTGATGCTACTGCGCCACTCACTGGTGGTGATGCTACTGCGCCACTCACTGGTAGTGGTGCTGCTGCGCCACTCACTGGTGGTGATGCTACTGCGCCACTCACTGGTGGTGATGCTACTGCGCCACTCACTGGTGGTGATGCTACTGCGCCACTCACTGGTGGTGATGCTACTGCGCCACTCACTGGTAGTGGCGTTGCTGCGCCACTCACTGGTGGTGATGCTACTGCGCCACTCACTGGTGGTGATGCTACTGCGCCACTCACTGGTGGTGATGCTACTGCGCCACTCACTGGTGGTGATGCTACTGCGCCACTCACTGGTGGTGATGCTACTGCGCCACTCACTGGTGGTGATGCTACTGCGCCACTCACTGGTGGTGATGCTACTGCGCCACTCACTGGTGGTGATGCTACTGCGCCACTCACTGGTGGTGATGCTACTGCGCCACTCACTGGTGGTGATGCTACTGCGCCACTCACTGGTGGTGATGCTACTGCGTCACTCACTGGTAGTGATGCTGCTGCGTCACTCACTGGTAGCGGTGCTGCTGCGTCACTCACTGGTGGTGATGCTACTGCGCCACTCACTGGTAGCGGTGCTGCTGCGTCACTCACTGGTGGTGATGCTACTGCGCCACTCACTGGTAGCGGTGCTGCTGCGTCACTCAATGGTGGTGATGCTACTGCGTCACTCACTGGTAGTGATGCTGCTGCGTCACTCACTGGTAGTGGTGCTGCTGCGTCACTCACTGGTGGTGATGCTACTGCGCCACTCACTGGTAGCGGTGCTGCTGCGTCACTCACTGGTGGTGATGCTACTGCGCCACTCACTGGTAGCGGTGCTGCTGCGTCACTCAATGGTGGTGATGCTACTGCGCCACTCACTGGTGGTGATGCTACTGCGTCACTCACTGGTAGTGATGCTGCTGCGTCACTCAATGGTGGTGATGGTACTGCGTCACTCACTGGTAGTGGTGCTGCTGCGTCACTCAATGGTGGTGATGGTACTGCGTCACTCACTGGTAGTGATGCTGCTGCGTCACTCACTGGTGGTGATGCTACTGCGACACTCACTGGTAGCGGTGCTGCTGCGTCACTCACTGGTAGTGGTGCTGCTGCGTCACCAATGGTGGTGATGCTACTGCGTCACTCACTGGTAGCGGTGCTGCTGCGCCACTCACTGGTAGCGGTGCTGCTGCGTCACTCAATGGTGGTGATGCTACTGCGTCACTCACTGGTAGTGGTGCTGCTGCGTCACTCACTGGTAGCGGTGCTGCTGCGTCACTCACTGGTGGTGATGCTACTGCGTCACTCACTGGTGGCGGTGCTGCTGCGTCACTCACTGGTGGTGATGCTACTGCGTCACTCACTGGTGGCGTTGTTCCGGTGGCCTGAGTACTGCTGCACCGCGTCGGCGCCGTCCGAATGGCTCGTGTCGAACATGTAGATGTCCTCGTCGTTGTAGGAGGCGACGATCCGGGTGCCGTTGTAGTTGAACACTCCGCATGTCACACTGTAGCGGTACCCTGAGTCCAGCTGAAACAGAGACCGCGACTGTGCCGGTACACGCGTCCGCGCCGCACAGACAACAGGACGGCGTCACACCCAGAGTCCAACTGGATAAAGTGACAATTCATGTCACTGCACCCTATACCGATACAGGTGTGCTCGAGTGCATGCCAACCAAACATGTGGCCACGTGCTGTCCTGTCTTTGGCAGGGCTGAAGTCTGCTGCCCGTTCGGTAGAACCTTGGGTTCTTTTACGACGCTTTTACACAACCGCTAGGTCATGTTAGTTAGTAGGGCTTTAGGGCGCATCGACTAGATTGGTCATGTAGCGCCCACCGCAAGGTCATATAGCGTCGTCAACCTATCACTCCGATTGGTCTTGTTTGTTTGTTTATCGGGTGGTTCGCGACGAACTTTCTGCACATGCACGGCTAATGGCGCCGCCCACACTGTTTCGCCGGTGGGCCGCGGGATTCGAAAATGTCCCGAGCAGCGCTAGTGTCTAACCCGGGACCTCCGGTACCCAGAGCCGAACACCTTAACCACTCGGCCATCCCCACCCCACGCCGATTGGTCGCGGATGGACTCTACAAATGTTGTCGGTTGTGAGATTCAAACCCACAATCATGCGATCAAGAGTCCGACGCTCTAGCAACTGAGCTACAGCGCCCCCTGCCTGTCTGGTGGTGCCTTGTGTTTGGCAAGGCTGATGTCTGCTGCCTGTCTGGTGGTGCCCTGTCTTTGGCAGGGTTGTCATTTACTCCTACCCTGTCTGGCTAGAAACAACATTGAAAACTCGGTACGTTTGTGAAGTACATTATCTCACAATGACTGAACAAACATGAGCCTCTCATCAATATGCCATATGGGTCATTCCACGTCAAATCGCACAAGAAATTCCCCGACCCCCTCCGATTTTGATGGAAATTGGTACACCTGTAGTACCAAGTAAAAGAACACATCACGCCAACTTTTAGCCCAGAGTGACCTCTGGGGTCAGATCTAGAGGTCATCCTAGGTCACGATTTTTTACCGACTTGACATCAATAAATTGCAAATATCTCATGTGTTATTTAACTTAGCGGAATTAAATTGGTGTCAAAGTGCGCAGAAGCCCTGGGCCATTCAGAAATATGGCAAAGTTGCACGTGACCTCCCCCGTGACCTTTGACCTAACCAGGTCAAAGTATACAAATATATTTTTATATATGTTTGCCTGCCCCTAATTCGACGAAACGGTGCTATATTAATGGTCGTGATATTATCTAAGAACCTGCAAAAAAGAAAGGCGGAGACTTGAAAACTTTTTGAGATATCGGCCTTTGAGTATTGTCATAGGACCAAATGCATGCATGCCCCGAGGCTATTTACCATATTATCGATGATAACTCTGGTTACCTTCGTCCGATTATCGTCAATTTTGTTGCGCATGTCATCGGTGGCAAACTGAACTATTTTCCAGATTTTCAGGTTGACATGACCTCACATGAATTAACATGACCTTGGGAAGTTTGTATTGGCTAAATACATGCAATATTACAACTTACGTGAATATTCATGGCCATGATATGATTCATGATAACCGAGAAATCGATAACATTGAGTACCGAAAGTGGACTAATACTGATAGGTCCACCTTAGAGGTGGTTACGCAAACTTCTGAAGATTTTGTACGATCATTTTGCGAGCAGCTGGAAATACTTGTAAAGCATGATTTTGTCGCCCGTGCCCAAGGCAATTATCTGAAAGGCCTAAAGGAAACACTAGCTCCTGCAGAGGTAATTGTTATTGGAGATTTTTCCGAAAACTACGCTATGGTTACACAGGATGAGGTACAGTCCCATCACTGGAACAAACTGCAGGTGACAATCCATCCGTTTGTGGCTTATTGGCGAAACAACGCAGGGGACCTCAAACATTTTTCTTACTCTGCCATTTCCGACTGCCTGACGCATGATACTGTGGCTGCCCACCTGTTTCAAGGAAAACTCATTGAGCGCCTGGAAGCAGAATTAGGCCAGCGCCCCAAGAAGATATTTTATTTTTCAGATGGGGCTGCCTCGCAATACAAAAATTGTAAGAATTTCCTAAATTTGGCAGAGCATTCCGTCGACTTTGGAATAGACGCCGAGTGGCATTTCTTCGCAACCGCTCACGGAAAGAGACCGTGTGATGGCATTGGTGGGACGTTGAAAAGGTTAGCTAAAAAGGGAAGTCTGCAAGGAACTCTGATTGAGATCCCGGACCAGTTGCATCAGTTTGTAAAAAACCATGCCACCGGCACGTGCGTGGAGTATTTTCCCCAAAACCGAGTGGGTCAAAGAAACCAAAGCGTTGAATGACAGATTCGCAGCTGCTCGCACAATACCGGGAACAAGGAATGTCCATCGTGTTACTCCGTCTCCACGTAATGGTATGGTGGTTGTGAGATGGTTTTCCGGCAGCGAGACGGGCCGTGGGGTACGTGTGGCGAAAAAGGTTGGTAGTTCTTCGTGAATATACGGTACTGCTGTTCAACTTGTTTTATGGTCGCGGCTATTTGCATATCAGAAACATTTACTGGCCCTCCCGATAAAATGTTAGTACGAAACGCACGCGAGCTGAAACAATATATTCAGGCTATAAAAAACCGAGGAAACATATTTTTTTGCGAATAACTTTTGCCAAAATAAAGATAGAAATATAATTTTGTTACAATTATATTTTCCTCGTCAGGCCGCGTTGATTGATGTATCACATGACTTAGCTAGCTGAACATTTGATCCTGACCCCAGTTTACCTCCAGGTCACCCTAAACCGAGGTCAAGTGATGACCTAGCCTGATCATATTATACATCATGATTAGCCAGAGGATCTCGATGGCATTAAAATTATTTCTCTATCTTGATTCTATATAAAGTTATTGACGAAAGTGTGACATGACCTCATAGTGACCTCACGTGACCTTGCAGAGGACACTTGTTCAAAATAAAACTTGGCTCGTTTGGAGTAGCCTAACCTAAAACTAGGTAATATAGCCTGTACGAGCCAAATTCAGCGTTTTTTGTTCAGGAAAATATTTTTGTTTCCCTGTTGGCTTGTAATGGAGAGGTCACTGCCAGGTCATGTGAGGTCAGGTCAACTTGAAAATCTGAAAAATAGTTTAGCTTGCCACCGATGATATGCCCACCAAATTTGACGATAATCGGACCAAGGAAACCAGAGTTATCATCGATGATATGGTAAATAGCATCGGGGCATGCTTCGATTTGGTCCTATGACAATACCTACTCAAAGGCCGATATCTCAAAAAGTTTTAGAGTCTCCGCCTTTCTTTTTTGCACGTTCTTAGATAATATCAGGACCATTAATTTAGCCACGTTTAGTCGAGTTAGGGGCAGGCAAACATATATAAAAATGCATTTTTATACTTTGACGTCGTTAGGTCAAGGGTCACGGAGAGGTCACGTGCAACTTTTGCCATATTTCTGAATGGCCAAGGGTTTCTGCGCACTTTAACACTAATGTCGTTCCGCTAAGTTAATTAACATCTAATATATATGCATTTGATTGTTGTCAAGTCGGTAAAAATAGGCGACCTAGGATGACCTCTAAATCTGGCCCCAGATGTCACCCAGGGCTGAAAGTTGGCGTGTGAGGTTCGTTCACTTGGCACTACAGGTGTATCAATTTTCATAAAAATCGGAGGGGGTCGGGTTCAAAATAGCCAATTCTTGTGCGATTTGACGTGGAATGCCCCATATACAAGTCTGTGATGTTTGCGCCAGTCTGGGCCAGTCTCTCGCCAGCCTGTGGGAACAGTTTGACCAGTCTGTCCGGACCGTCAATCCCCAGTCTGTGGTGATAGTACCTCGCTACTCTGTGGAGACAGTATCTCACCAGTCTGAGTGGAAACGTATCTCACCAACTTATGGGATACTCTCTAGCTAGTCTGTAGTGAAAATATTTCACCAGTCGATGGAGACACTTACCAGTCTCAGCAGTCTATCATGACTCGCCAGTCTGTAGCGATATCTTCTTGGTCTATGGAAGCGCACTCTCACTAGCCTGTCGTGACATCATATCAACAGACATATCAGGACACTCACCAGCCCATGGTGATAATACCTCACCGGCCCATGGGGACACTCCTCCCTACCTGTCTGTGGCGACATACCACTGGTCTATGGGGACGCTCTCAGCTGCAGGGTGGGAATTTTGGACCTCTCCTGGAGTATGGAGACCAAAGGACATTTTATTCTCCAGGATTGTGACTGCAAATGTTGAACTTTTTTATTCTCCGAATGAAACGTGCCAATAATGGATGACATTTTGTTTCCAGGATCTCAGTCTAGCTCCAACAATGCAGTTGAAGTTTCCAGTCCATCATACAAATTAGAAGCCTGGACAACAGAACAGAAGAGCATGGCATAGCAGGTCATAAGGCATGAAATGCAGGTTGCAGTCAATTGCCCAGGAAGCATATCATGTTATATCAGAATACCTACAAGTTTGTGGTGGTTGTTTGGATTGCATTGTGCATGTGTTAAACATATTGCATGTTATGCATGTGTGCATGAATCTGCAAATATGCTTTGAATAAATACATTCAACTCTGGCTATACCTATATTTATTTTGCCTGGAAGAACTCATATTGAAGGTGCAAGGAAATGACATGAAGGAAATGTTGCCACAAAATCCCCCACATTTGTGGTGGAGAACTTATTTATATCAGATAGGTACGGATCGCACAGTTACAAACTATGCCCTGGCTCAGTCTAAGCCCCAATCAAGGCCGAACTCGTGGGGGGGGTACTCAGGTCAATCGTTGGTGTGCACGATGCCTCCAAATCCGAACGAAACAAAAACATCGACATAGCATAAAAACAATAGAGAACAAAATAATGTAAATTTCGGAACTAGTTATTACCTCAGCCTATTACTCTCCAGGATATTTTCACACTGGCAGGACGGCGGCCCAGCACAATCACTGTAACCACAGATGAATCGTCATTCGGCTTGCGCCAATCTCGTCTCATTCTGAATAACAAAGATATGAGGGATTAGGTTTTCGTATGTCTTCATAATTCTGTCGAAATGACTTCAGAAGGAAAGATTGGAATATACCACGATTCTTCTTCATAATTCCGGGAAATACTGGCGTTACACCAAAAAATCTCCATTACGAAACCTCTCGTATTGCTGCCATATCTTGCCACCATAGTGGAACTCGAAATATGCACAATGACGTCAAATACTCGCATATCGGACCTGAGGTCCTGTTCTCCAGCCGCATTCCAATCGGAGACTACCGGAGAACGTAATTCTGGACATCTCAGACCGTTTTCAGTAATTTTGTTAATTTCACGAAATAGAGCATTCAATTTCGAATTGAAATGCATAAAATAGCTCCAGCTAGCGAACTTTATTGATGGCAGAAGACTTATTATTGGGAGCCATGTAAATGCTAAAAAAATGCAAAAGACCTTGGGTTACTTTGGTATGAATTCCACCTCAATTCGCAAAACTACAGTAACCCATCAAGAGAAAAGCATCTGAGTAGTAGTTTTATCACTTCAGCAACTGCAGTAGCTGTGCATGTACGAAGTTTAAACGTTCTCCGGGCCATTTATGGTCACAAATAGACGTCATTTAAAATAGTTACGAAAATCTATCATTTCATCATTTGACCACCCTTGGATACGTCGCCGTTAGGACAGGACAATATCCTTACTAGAGTAGGAGAATTAACAAATTATTGGGACGGTCTCGCCCGATTCATGTTTTGATCTAGGATAAAGACAACGTAATTTCATGATTAGGAACATATATCTTCAGTGTATTGATTCCCATACAACTGAAGAAAAAGGTAACAACGTATTGACGTATGAATTCCTATTAAAGGCGACAGGAATTGAGGTCAAGCAGCGGTCTTGAAATTGTGTAAATATTGCAGTCATGTTTACACAGCGACCACACTTTGACCGCGCGTTTCGCCTCGCTGCTTTGTCCCCTTCTCTTTGCGCGAAGATCTTTGTCTCGGTTGGTTGGGTATACTCGGGTTGAGACAAAGTTTTGAGAGCTTTCCGGATAAAAACCTAGTAAGTGCGAGTTAATTAAGTGGGCGTGATTGAAGTGACTTAGGGTCCAGTAAAGGGGTGTAAGTATGCTTGTAAGTAAGCGGCTTGTATGCTTTTCAGCAATCATCTTTTTTTTGGGCTCCGACACCAGTAGCTTTCTGTTTTTTTAGGGGGGGGGGTCCGAGGCCATTTTTTTATTCTCCGACTCCATGGGCAGGAATATCTTCTTTTTCTTGGAGGGCTCCGATACAAATTTTTATCCTCCGACTCCAGGTCAGCGAACCACTTTTCCCACGCTGCTCAGCTGCCTATCAGGTCACTCACTATTCTGTGGCGAAACTACCTCACCGTCCCACGGGGACACTCCCTCCCCCACCAGGCTGGCGACAACACCCCAGAGACAGCATCTCTCGCCAATCTACACTCCCTCCCCACCAGGCTGGTGACAACACCCCAGAGACAGCATCTCTCACCAGTCTACACTCCCTCCCCCACCAGGCTGGTGACAACACCCCAGAGACAGCATCTCTCACCAATCTACACTCCCTCCCCCACCAGGCTGGTGACAACACCCCAGAGACAGCATCTCTCACCAATCTACACTCCCTCCCCCACCAGGCTGGTGACAACACCCCAGAGACAGCATCTCTCACCAGTCTACACTCCCTCCCCCACCAGGCTGGTGACAACACCCCAGAGACAGCATCTCTCACCAGTCTACACTCCCTCCCCACCAGGCTGGTGACAACACCCCAGAGACAGCATCTCTCACCAATCTACACTCCATCCCCCACCAGGCTGGTGACAACACCCCAGAGACAGCATCTCTCACCAGTCTATGGGGGCAGAGGCGGCGGTACGGCGGCCGGTCGGAGCCCATCATCCGCCGGTCGTATAACCGGACGAACTTGTCGACGCACGACAGCAGGAACACGTTGCCGTCCTCGGGGTGGGCAGCGATGGAGTTGCTCGGCACCCGCTTGCCGTTGTCCGTGCACGTGGTCAGCCTGCAGCTCATTTGGATGTCAAGGCCACCACGTGCAGGGTTGGAAATACGGAGCACTACTGGACGTATGCTCCGGAAAACAAAAGTAATCGCGTTGTCCATTATCACACGCATTTTCGCACCCGCCCAGCATTTTCGCTCCCGTGGCAGGGAAGGAGCCTTGCGGCGACCGGTCAAGATCGTTCGGTCGACCTTTCTCCGCAACGTGAAATAACGGCTCATACGCCCACTCACCACCTCAGGAGAGGGCGTCCAAAACAGCCGGGTATTTCCAACGCTGATCACGTGTTTAGCCTGCGGCACGCTGGCATGTCAATGTCGTCACGTATTCAGTCTGCGTCACATCGATATACTAATGTCCGCGCGTAGATGGGCGACGGGACGGTCTGCTACACTATGCTGCTAGGAATTAGCCTTGCAGGGTCAGCTAGGGATCAAACTCGACGTCTGGAAGATTCGTAGACCGCGGTTAGCCTATTTTGCTCCGGTACAAGATTTCGCACAGGTTCCGACATTATACAGGTTAGAGCCGTCATCCAAGCTTGCATTTCGCATCGTACAATGCCAAGTGGCAAACCAACACTGATTATACTCCAGCTCTAGAGAAAGGTATGACTGGTGTGACGGTCCCAGTCCCATCTCCTAATAGTCCGGACTTCACAGCATAAAACAACACCACTGATGCATGGCCCGCGTGATGATCACAGTCCCCCCTCCCAAACAGTACGGACTGCACAGGATACAACACAACACCACTGGTGTATGACTGATGACACTCCTCACCCCTCCCCACAACATAAGTGAGTTTTGCCATGTATCATCACTGATGATGGCGACGACGAATTGGGGTTTAGGGGCGCGTCGACTTCCAGTGTCATTTGCGCCCATAACTGTGTATCATCACTGATCCAAGTTGAAGGCGGTGTTGTACAACAGCCTTGCTCTGGGTTTTTGTCATCAGAAACATTATTTTAACCATGAGTTTTTCGAAATTATAGATCATAATTAAGCGTCCCAAAATATCGAAGTAGGGAAATTAGTTTCATGTACCACAAGCAAAAGCAAAATTATCCTGATGCACAACTGATGCATGTCTGATGTGACACTCTCCCAACCACCAGCGGTGATTTATGTCATGCATCGTCACTGATCACAGCTGAAGGTTCCATGTGTTGACTCTCACATTGAGGAGCTAATTTTCCGGTTGTCACATTCGGAGATGAAAATTTTGCATCTGTTTGTGCTACACGAAACTCATTTTCGTACTTATCTAATTTGGGATGCACAATTTCCACCCGTTTAATTGTTGTCATTTCTTTTTCTTTTTTATCATTATGATTCACAATTTCTACAAATTCCCTCTTCGGACAATGTTCCTGATGACAAACATCCAAAACAAGGATGCGAAATACGACACTACCACTGGTGCATCGGCGATCAGTGGCGTCCCCTGACGCGATCTCCGGTGGGTGTCGCTCGCCCAAACATCAGCGACGGTCAGTGCGCCGGGCGACAGCTCGACGCCGCACTCACACTTGCGGCCGCTGCTCGCGCAGGTCGATGTTGAACACGACCGCGTCCTCGCCGCAGGAGAGCACGTGGTGCGGCGAGTCGGTCTGCAGCGCCAGCTTCCGACCAGAGCCGCGGTGCTGTCCAGCGGGGCCAGATCAGGTCGCGTTAGGTCAGGTCAGGTCAGGTCAGATGAGGCTCGTGCCGTCAACAACCAAACGGTCTCGTCACATGCCGGGGGAGCCGAGAGAAGACTGCTCGGTCGCGCGTGCGCCCGTCCATCAGCCGACAGACACCCGCACCGCGACTGGCACGGCAGCTTATAACTTGTTGTGCTTCTATGGTGCGGAGACGCGGTCATCTTCCCTGAATAGTGTTTTTGATCAATGACGACATTGACTCAGCATACGGCTCTTAGCTACGTTTTTTTTTTTTTTTTTTGTTTTTTTTTTTTTTTTTTTTTTTTCTTATTTGCGCCGCCCCCCCCCCCTTTTTTTTCGGGGGGGGGGGGGGGTAGTTATTTTTTTGGGGGTGGGGTGAGACCAGCGCGGGCTTTTGGTCCCAATACCCCAACCCCTTAACCACTCGGCCATCCCCGCCCCGGCTCTTAGCTAGGCACGATCTGGATTGATTGATTGATTTATTTATTATTTGGGCTTTGGGGCGCATCAACGGCTACTGGTTATGTAGCGCCCACGCACGATCTGGAGAGCGTGAAGAAGAATGTGCGGGGGTTTAAATGGCGCATCGACTGCCATGGTCACAGAGAAGAATGTGAGTAAATAAAAACCCGTGGTCACAGGATGTCCAGGCGACAAATCCAACCGGGAAGAGGTTGGCAGTGCGACGAAACTGCGCACTACAACACCAGCACCCCCGACTAACGGCACAGGCCAAGGCTCGCCTAAGCTCAGGCGAGACGGCAACACGCCGTACCTGTTCCACAGAACAGCAGCAGACAATGGTAGGCCAGGTGGAAAATGCACTTCTGCTGTGTTCGTTCAGGTGTTAACCTTCTCACATGCTCTCTATCATTTATCTGTTCATAGTCAACCAGCTAACAGGGCAGATGAGTAGATGCCAAGTTCGGAACCTAATTTCTTCTCCGTCACTTTCATCGGTAATTTCGACTTTACATCACTGCACGATGCAATGAGTTGTCGTAGGGGCGGGGGCCGAGTATTATAATCATATCGTTACGATGGTTCGTAACCAACCAAAAACAAACAAGCAACAACAAAAACACCAATGGGGTGTATATAATAATTGGTGGTTAGCTAAAAAATCGAGTTAGATTTTTAACTTCGTTAGTTATTTTGGCTTTAGGGCGCATCGACTTTATTGGTCATGTAGCGCCAAGTAGGATTTTTATCTTCGGACTCTGGACGTGGAGAGAACAATTTTTCGATCATCTAATCCGAAGAGGGTAAATATATTTCACTTTGTGACATCAAAAGCTTTTTTTGTGTTTTCTAGTGAGCTCTAGGAATTTTATACTGCAATCAGTAAGATTGCGGTTCTGAGAGAACGTCATCCAAGCACTCTGAGCGAAGCAGATGATAATTGTCCGGAGCATAATGTTCTGGATGTCGAAAAATTCAGGAACAGAATACTTGTCCAACTTTGATCACAAGCGAAGTTTTGGAAGCGGTAGACACAAAGTAACTATGCTATATAGTTATAACACATTCAGCGGTACCCAGAACATCAAGAAAAACGCGCATCCGTGCCCAATGGGATCGATGTTGGGAAATAGATGAGCAAGATACCTGAGACCACACAGCGTCACGGGGAGGTGTACTCTGACACGGTACCTGAGCCACACAGCGACATGGAGAGGTGTACTCTGACACGGTACCTGAGACACACAGCGTCACGGGGAGGTGTACTCTGACACGGTACCTGAGACACACAGCGACATGGAGAGGTGTACTCTGACACGGTACCTGAGACACACAGCGACATGGAGAGGTGTACTCTGACACGGTACCTGAGTCACACAGCGTCACGGGGAGGTGTACTCTGACACGGTACCTGAGCCACACAGCGACATGGAGAGGTGTACTCTGACACGGTACCTGAGACACACAGCGACATGGAAGGTGTATTCTGACACGGTACCTGAGACACACAGCGACATGGAGAGGTGTACTCTGACACGGTACCTGAGCCACACAGCGACATGGAGAGGTGTACTCTGACACGGTACCTGAGCCACACAGCGACATGGAGAGGTGTACTCTGACACGGTACCTGAGCCACACAGCGACATGGAGAGGTGTACTCTGACACGGTACCTGAGACACACAGCGACATGGAGAGGTGTACTCTGACACGGTACCTGAGCCACACAGCGACATGGAGAGGTGTACTCTGACACGGTACCTGAGCCACACAGCGACATGGAGAGGTGTACTCTGACACGGTACCTGATCCACACAGCGCCACGGATAGGTGTACTCTGACATGGTACCTGAGCCACACAGAGACATGAAGAGGTGTACTCTGACACGGTACCTGAGCCACACAGCGGATGGAGCGGCAGGCACTGTCGGGCGAGATGTCAGCCAGTCGAACCTGGCCATCCCGACTGGTGGTCACGATCTGGGTGTTGTTGTGCAGCGGCACGAACTTGGCCTGCCGAGCATAGCATGTCATTCTGAGGAGCCGGTCACAGTCGATGACCAGGGCCGTGTCTGTCGAACGTGGCATGTCATTTTGAGGAACCGGTCACAGCCGACTACCAGGGCCGTCAGGCAGGGAGCTAGTCAATCAGCCACGGCCACATTTCGTCAATTCTTTTCGCGGCATATTGGACAGTGCAGGATAGTCTTCTCCTTGTCGACCCGTGAGGTAGTCTAGTAGAACCGCGCACCGCGATAACACCCAAAAGTTATCTGCACGTTGATAGATTGCGCAAACGCGATAGCAAGCAAACGGCAGGCAAACAGCAACTCGCAGGCTCTGAAATAATGTTCGTACAAAGCTCCAATGAGAAAGCCGACAGCAATTGTTACAAATACTGAATTTGGAGGCCGAAAGTTTATGCACGCGACCTAGGCAGCGACCGGCAGCAGTCCAGCGTATTAAACAGACGAGTCCAGACTGTTCAGCCGGGGCTCTTCCAGCTTGCTAGTATCCCTCCTAGTCAGATGACTAATGCTAAGACGATTCGTCAATTCGTGATTGGACGCCACCCAAATAACGCATGTGGGGCTTTTATCTCCATTGGAAGCTAAATGACGTACGCCTTCCGATCTAACCTGGCGAGGCCTCCCAGTGACTAGCCGTCAGGTGACATCTCCACGCACCGCAGACGATCTTCTCAGGAGGCCGTCTACTGTTCGATATCTGACTTTAGCCCACATCCGGTCACAGCCGCGGCGCGGCGGGGCGGCGAGCCGAAGGCTGGCTCGGGCTCGTGGGGTGTTAAACTTACGGGGCGGCATTACGGGACTACAACATTACGGACTGTGCAATCATATAAAGGAGGCGACCAGAACAGTATTTATATAAACTACATTACAACAGCACCAGGCGAATCGTCAAATCAAATGATTCATGACAAGCCCAACCTAAATGTTAAATGGCATGAATGGCAATCGATTGCATTATTTTGATGGTATAAATGCTACAAGTCAGACATGATGAACCTGGCGGCATTGCTAAACACGAACGCTGTGAGGTTTCAGGAAGGACCACCTCGAGGAGAACAAAACAATGTTCTTCTAGTGCCTGGTTTCCAGTTAAGCATTGTAATTCCACGACAATGACCGTGGGCTTCAGGGATGGGTGAATGGCGCAGCAGGGCATCACGCAGGGATCAAATCTTGGCGTCAGAGAGCTACATACTGGAAATGAGCTCATATGCACCCTGATACAGGTACATATAATCGCTCCAAACGTATGCACGCACGTTCCACGTTTCGCTCACAATGCCCATGGCGGATGGCTTGGCTGCCATGATCGAGCACAGCACGACTTGGAGACGGCGACCTTGGCAGCACGGGGCTGGCGGAGTTGCGCCTCACCTCGAAGATGTTGCTCTTGTGGCCCGAGTCGTACGACAGCAGGAACTGCTGGCGCTGCCAGTCCCACACGACCACGTTGAGATCGTCGCTGCCGCTGGCCAGCCGGTCGCCCGAGGCGTTCCACGAGAGGCAGTTGACGCAACCCTGGTGTCGACACAGCTTGGCCATCAGCTCCAGCCGCTGCACGGTGTGCAGCGAACTGTACATGTGCAGCCGGAACTGGTCCTGCTGCAACAGCGAAGGCCGCTCGCCACGCTGCCTGCCGGTGGAAGGTCCCAGGTCAGGTGATGAGTTTTTTTTTTTTTTTTGGGGGGGGGGGGGGTGATTCACGGCGCACTTTATGCACATTCACGGCTAGTGGCGCCACCCACTCTGTTTCGCCGGTGGGCCGCGAGATTGGGAAATGTCTGGAGCGGTGCGAGTGTCGGACCCGGGACCCAAGCTTGGTACCCAGAGTCCAACACATGGAAATATTGATAAATCTGCATCCTTCCGTGGGAAACACGCCCAACGAAAACTGGAGAACCAACTGGTTGAAACATGTTCCAACTAGCAAACCTAGCAAGAACAGTGCTCCGGATATTAATAACACCACGAGCACACGAGGTGCCAATGGACTGGATGGTGTGGAGGAGTTGGCACTGAGTGCCCCCATATAAGTAATGACACTCATTTTGCATCAATGTGGTCCAGCAATAATGCAGTGAGTAAGTCAAACTGATCAGTCTCCAAAACAACAATGGAAATCTACAAAAGAACACAACACTTTCACTCCTGGATGCGAGCAAAGATTTGGCATGAAAGCATACATCAGCTAAGCTACATGCTGGACAGTGAAGCCTTATTTAAGATAGGGCAAACAGGTATTCCAAGGGTAGATCATGCAGAAGCACCACCTTGCCTTTACACTTTCACTTTCCAGTCATTTTGGAAGCAAAGGGTGTAGAATAGTTTGGTTGAACATCATGGATGTCATGGATGTCATGGATACATCATGGATGTCAAAGAATCTGAATTCCATGTGCATCAGCGAATGCTACCACACACAGGGGAAATATGTCCAGATATGTGCTGCTCACAGTGCATGTGAAATCAGGCACTAAAGACATATTGGTTACACAAATACACACTGTCTGTCATATGACCATTAACCCATACAAGCTAAACATAGCACATTGTAGACAGACGACGGTGATGTTGAGCTTGCCGAGCAAAGCTCCGGACACTGACCAAGCCATTGGATAATGGGTGCAGGGCTCTTTTGTCAGGTGTGACCTTAGCAGTGACACTAGGCTCTATGCTCACAAAATGGCTGTTGCCAAGTGCACAAAACATGAGCACAACTTAGGTAGATGGTTCAGTGCCTGACCACTCACCTCTTATGAAGCTCCTTCACCAGTGACCATGTGTGTATTGGCTTTGGTTTTGCCATAATCCGTTCCACTTTTGCTTTTACCTCCTCCAATGCAGCTTCCTGCAGACATAGGATGAATGTGACTATACCAAATCGTTAACATTACACAAGCACACAAGTGCAAAGGATTTTTCCACTCCAGCCTCTTAAAGTGCAATCAAATTGATTGATAGGCAATGACCAGTCTCAAAGCTGCTTAGTACTTAGGTTACTAATTTGCACAAAGGTATGTGGAAACAAGGAACCTGTGCTGCTCATCCACGATGCACAAATTTGACCATCAGTACCAGAGTTGGTTAAATGAGAAAACTTCAAACTATGCTCACCAGAGCAGCAGATCCCCTAATTTCACCATCACTGGCTTCAGAATCTTCACTGCCAGTGGAGGTAGACATACTTTGCCAGCTTTCATCAGCATCTGGTTCTGCAGTGTCATCAGCTCTTTCATCTGTCATGCCATTTTCATCCTGCACACCCACAGTCTCAGAGTTTGATTTTACACCATCTGTCTCCAGAGCTCGGTTTGGACTTCCTCCATCCCTCTCTGCTGATGCACCACCTTGCACCACTTCTTCAACAGTGTCTCCACTCATCAATACAGCTCCTCCATCAATGGGATCACATGTGGCCACATCAGCATGTAGATCAGCTGGGTGGTCTGCTGGATTAGCCAGGTCATCTGGCAGGTCATCTGTTGATCTTCTTTTCCCATGTGCTTCAATCTTTTTTCCATCTCCAGTATGCTGTTCTGAAAGTTCTGGTTCCTCATGACTTACAGGCTTCAAGGTGTCTGAAGGCACTGAAGTTTGTGGCAGGTTTGCTGTACCTTGACCATGAAGTGAATTATCCCCAGAGGCCATATCTTTTGGGATGGGCTCAATCTCTGTGTGATCAGAATGCCCACCATCAACTGGGCAGTTGCTCATGATTTATGATTAAAATGTTCTCTTCACAATGCTTTTCTCTTACAATTTATGCATTTTAGGTTTGCAAATGTTCCTTGATAAACAGGTTTTTAGCTTGCAGCTTGTTTCTCTATCAATATGTCATTCATAACTGGAAAAAATGGAAAGTAAGTCAGTGCAATCACAAAGCATTTTTAGTTTGAAAAACATCTAGTATATGAAATGTTGCTCACATGAGCATGTCAGGTATAGGATTCAAATCTATAACATGCATTGAATATCAGCAGGCTAGTACTGTTTAATCCTTCACATGGAAACCTTGGCACAATTGTTGATGCAACTAAGTGTTGCATAATTAAAAACACAATCAACAAATATAATCATACAATAAAATATAACAAACACAAACATATAAAGCTAAATATGGTAAATATGGAGTTCAAGGTAATTTCTAATTTCTTGGTATTTATTTTTTAATGCAATGTTATGAATGTGTTAAACATGATGTGACCACTCATTTCCTCTGCAAATGCATACTTTTCAGTTAGGATTCAAAATAACACCCAAAAGGTGGTTGGGAGTAGGGTAATATAGCATGAAAAGTAGTGCTCAGAATAGATAAAAAGCTGGAGCACAACTTATCCTAACCTTCCATGCATGAAGGCAAATTTTTTTAAAGATAAAATTTCTGAACAATATTTTCCTTACATTAAAAAACCTAACTTAGACTAAGCTAAGCAAGCCTAGGTTCATGCAATCAATTATCAATAATTATAGGCTGACAGCTGACAGGTGTAGCCCAATATAATCAGTGATCAGCAGGTGTAAGCCAATGTCACCCAGCATCCTGAAGCAGCATTTTGGTGCAGCAGTGAGCAGGATGCTCTCTACAACTGCTGCCATATTATATGATGTTGATATGGATAGTGTGAAAGGGAATGACAACAAAATGGACAATTGAAGTGATTCATTAGCTAGAAATGCTATGGATTTTAGATGGAAGACAAGGACTGTTGACTTCATTTGTACATGGAATGTCAGGCATATTGTGGAATTTCACTGAGCTTCAGAAAAACATCACAAGCATACCACTGATGGGGTTTCTGCAGGCTGTTGCAAAATGCAATGGCAGTCTGGCATTATTGTGCTTTAAGGTATTCACAAGATAAACTTTGCATACATTTTGCCTGCATGAAGCAGTGGCTAGGTTTGGCTGTCAGGTTTGGTTAGATTTTTCATCTTTACTTTTATTGTCTTTTTAAAGAATGCTTAGGCTATGTTACAGCATGTTCAGTTTTTTGTAAATATTTTAGAGTAAAATTGCTTGGATTTTGTGCACTTTTTCAAGTATTATTATTTTCATGGAAGGTCAGGGTAGGTTAGGCTATGCTACACATCAGTGTTCTAAAGTTACTTCACCATTAACTGTGTGGATGAAGGAAGAAGTTGCTTGGGAATAGTGAAAGATTTGAAGAAAATAAAGGTTTGTCACTTAAGGATTAAAAAGCGGAATGCCTTTCGCTCAGTCACATCATTTTAGCAGTTGTGTGCATGACTGCGCAAACATGTGACAAAATGGTAAAAACCAAAAACGAGGATGAAATGCCACAACTCCATTAACTGTGCATTTCCAGGTCACATGGTGAATTATTTTACACTGCTACACATTTTCAATTTTTGAATTATTTTTATGCTATATTACCATCTCAAACCCCACTTTTGGTGTTATCTTGCCACCAACCGAGAAGTATGCATTTGCAGAAAAAATGAGTAGCCACATCATGCTGACCACATTCATGAGCATTGTGCTGAAGAAAAAATGAAAAATAAAACATTAACTTAGAGTACCAATTTTCCAAATGCCTTGCCAACTTCAGCATGCTACAGTCAGCTAAGAGAAATTACATTTCTCTTCACTTAATGTTAATATTAAAGAGCTGTGGACATCATTGTTTAAAAAAAGTTGATTTAATTATTTTTTGGAATAGGTTGGTAGGTAGGGGAAGAGGGGGGGGGGGGGGGTCTGAACACTTAAGGCACCATGCAACAAATAGCTCTATTGCTGCATTTGTATGGCTGAACCAGTAATTCTACTGTGATTACTGAACACAAAAATGAACAGGCTATCCATATTCAAACAATTCCATTCAATGAAAATCCTCTAACCACTTGTAAAGAGCAACTTTAAAATGTATAATTATTTTATAGTGGTGTGCTGCATTCTGAACAGGAGAATGTTATTGTGCAGGAATACCTCAGTGTATCAATTGTGGTACAAGCTATTAGTAATGACTAAAATATGCTGCTGCGATTGAAAAAAGTAAATCACTTCCCTATGGTTTTCTTAAGACAATTTCTCTTCGAAGTCCAAAATCATGCCTGTGAACTTTGCCTGCTCTGTGCACAAATAATTGGTAGAACTATGTAATCAGACATTCATATTTTGGTAGAAACAAGTCCATCATTTCTGCATACCAAAATATTTTTGTTATTTATGTACTAAACATGAGGGAGACATCAAAAGGTAGGTGTTCAGGAAACAAAATGTGTTCAGATACCCCCCATCTTCCCCTAGGTACCTACCTCCTACCTGGGTAGGTAGGTAGGTGCCTGGGTGCTCCCAGCAGAGCTTCATGGTACTTCTCGAACACAACTAAGTAGGTGGGTAGCTACCCCATATTTATAATGGGTAATTATATGTCATGTTCATATTGCAAATAAATGCAAGGTATATGAATCACAGCAACATAACGCAGCAAGTACTGGCACCTCCTCTTTGGCGCACTTCAGACATACTTGACTAGAATTGATAATTGGACGTCAGCTGTTTGGGTTATGGTTATTGTACATCGAACCGTGTTATTGCGTTTCAAACTAAACCTGTGCAATTCCATGATGCAACTTTCCACAAACTAGAAATAAATTGATATTCGCATTCAGCTTGATATTCGCTGGGTATCCAAGCAGAGGTAAACTATTGAGATTGTTATTAAAATTAGCACACCAGTAGCCACATACGCCAACCAGCATCAGCACAAAGTAGCTAAGAGAATGACATTTGTAAACATCCGAGTTGTGATGTCCATGGTATTAGCAACGCATTCGCATTCCCATTCACCATCTTATTCGCAAACTCGCCGATTTCGTTCATTCTTTTAAGGATATGATATTTGTTGCTTGTAAAAACAAGGCAAATAACAATTATTAAGTGGGGTGAGCAGTTCCATCTCCAGAAGTCAATAAAGGTCGTTCGGGTCAAAAAGGGGAACCGCAAAATATTCAGTTTCACATAGCCGGCTGATTTCAATGTTAAGATACCCGCTGTCCATCAACGGTGCAGCACATCGAATTACGTGACCTTCAAAGCAACAGTTTGGCCCCAGGTCAACAAAGGTGGTTTTGCTCATGTATTACATCTATTTACGGCGTACGGAATAAAATCATGGAGACACATTGGATATACGCTATTTTAGCAGATGATACTCTACATAGCACTCACAAAGAGCACATCGACCAAAATGACCCATTATGGTTACCAAATCATCACCGTTCGCCAAAAAATGCTAAAAATGCAAATATACAAAATTATTCTGTACCTGATAATTTCCGCACAGAAAAAAATACTTCCCGCAACGAAACAACACCCAGATATCATGGGTACGGCTAATAAATGTAGCACGTTGAAGCGTCTAACTTACAATCTGATGGTTTGACCTATGTTCACAAAATATTGTATTAACCTTGCACTATTGCCATATACTGGGCACCGAATAACATTTTTCTAAAAACATTTATCAAATGGATATTGACGCCAATAATCTCCCATCGGGACAGAATGCAACACATCCAAGCATGTCACCTTCAAGATCACCATTTGACCTCAGGTGAACAAACACTTTAACGTGCAACGAACACTAGTCAACTGGTCACTCGAGGTCACCATTTGGCCTCAGGCCAAAAAATATTTTATTATTCCACCCTATGGGGAAATCACGGATTACCGAATAATATTTTCCTAAATCTATTTATCGGATGGATATTAGCTTCGAATAATCGCCCATCGAGCAATAAAGAATAACATCTGAGCATGTGACCTTGAAGGTCAGCGTTTGACCTTAGGTCACGTTTTACGAAATTCAGAAAATGAACGTGGTCCACTGGGACCACTTGTATATGTGGGCCACTTGGTCTTAATTATGTATGTGGGCCAAACAAAGCATTTGGTATAGAATATTTCAACACTGACGCATGCACTATCAATACAAGAAGCAGCACATTGCTTGACCTGACCCCTATCGATGACACATTTCATCAGGCAGCACTGACATCTCATTCAGCAGCACTTTCAGAAATGCATTCACCAATATACACCAATTTGTCTGAAAATTTGATACAACCTACCCGGCATACCCGTGTAACAGCTATACTCCCTACCCAAGCCAGGAACAGCCCCACCGGACACGCAGATATTTCATCAGCCACCCCGGTACACACACGGTCTGGCCGGCCATGCATAAACATGTGCGGCCGGCTTTGCATAAGCATGTGCGACCAATACGCCAAACTCTGTATATGCAGACGCGCTTCGACCAGAATTAACACGAACATCCATCAAACGCTACATACACACGTTGCACAAACTGCACACCCGAGACGCAAAGCGATGGCAGCAACATAAACTAGAAGCGCGCTGGCTCTTTTCAATTTATATACACACACAGGCTCTGGGATAATAACTTACACTTGTGCATCGCACACTGACAAGTTTCATCACTTCTGCACCGAGCACCGAACTTGAGGTCAGAGTACAGTCGTTTTCCAGCCTACAGTCGTTTTTCAGCCGTATATAAAGACACTAGTATAAATACCTCGGGACGGAACCCTCTCCAGGGTAGACCATCACCAGACGCCGAGCTGGGCTCATCGCTGTCGCCGCACACCATCAGACCGACACTCCACCTCCACTGCACCTGACCTGGCTGGGGACGGACCGAGCGCCAAGGACAAGAACCGAAGTATCGTTGGGGATTCGTTGTGAGAGAGACTCGCTGGCATTCGTCCTGTCTTGTACGTGCTCGAAGACTGTCTTGAACAACGCGAGGTCCCGGAATATCTCTGTGTTTGTATGGACGATCGCGGCCAACGATCAGCAGACACCCCATCGGCATCGACGCCTCACCAGCGTCAGCAGCAGTCGCAGCACGTCGAGATAAGGCGCGTGTCGCACCCAGAATATATATATATATATATATATATATATATATATATATATATATATATATATATATATACATTTATATGTATGTGTATGTATGTGTGTGTATACACATTAATGCATATATGTATGTCACTGGTTATTCATTTGTGTATATTTTTGCTCATATATTTACTTTGCTTTGCTATATGTCCCACAGTACCAAGATGCATCTTCCCATTCGCTGCACCTATAATATCATAATTTAGCACAGCATATGTGCTGATAGGGCTGAACAGTAGCTTTTAATCAACATCATGTGCATTTTATTTCCTTGACGTGCACGTTATGACCGGAAACTTTAACTTTAACTTCAGAAGTGGGGCATGCCTAAGAAGGTACCTGGCTGCCTCCCACCCTTCATTTCCCTTGCACATAGCTCGAAAACATGGAGCCACTGACTTTCTGGCCCACTGTGGATTCGGATGACAGAGCTGGGCTGCGGAGCTGGACCACGGAGCCGGATTACGGAGCCAGGCCGCGGAGCCGGAATACGGAACCGGACTGCAGAGCCGGACCGCGGAGTCGGACTACGGAGCCGGACTGCGGAGCCGGACTACGGAGCCGGACCACGGAGCCGGGCCGCGGAGCCTGACTACGGAGCCGGACCACGGGGCCGGACCACGGAGCCGGGCCTCGGAGCCTGACTACGGAGCCGGACCACGGGGCCGGACCACGGAGCCGGGCCGCGGAGTCTGACTACGGAGCCGGAGCACGGGGCCGGATCACGGAGCCGGGCCGCGGAGCCTGACTACGGAACCGGACCATGGGGCCGGACCACGGAGCCGGGCCGCGGAGCCGGGCCGCGGAGCCTAACTGCAGACCGGGACTGCGGTTCTGTTAAGCCGATCCTCTCCTAACCAGTAATGGATTCTTCGCCATACTGGCATGGTGGTCAACAGATACACTCAGCTGAATACGAACATCGCTGAGCCAAATGAGCCCCCACATTGCCTCACGAAAACAAAGCTGAGCCGCTGGCGGGCATTGTTGGGCATCAAGTTCAGCTGAACAATGGGTTGAGGCTTATTTAACACTGGTTTGATAGCTTGACATAATATGGGTTGCGCCTAGAAAGTTTTCTGTAATTCCATGGGAATAGTTCTAGAATTGCCTACATGTGATAGGACAAGAGCCAGTTGAGCTGGATGCTGCTCGATTGATGTTAATGGCCTGATGAGATGTTAATGGCACATGGTGCCACCTCAGCCGAGCCCCCTGTACGCATGGTACACTCGCCTTCCATGAAATGTATTGGGGTACCCTTAACTATGGTTGGCCCCTAGGGACGTAGGCTGTGCTGCTCCACACCAGTAACTACTGGTAGACTGTGCCGCTTCACAGTTATGCGTTGCGTGACAGTTTATGTATTTCATCACTTTTCAGCCGTAGGTATTCACTTGTGCGGTCGTCACGTGGTCATTTTCCATGCAGCCATGCAGTGAGAAACACGGGTCTACGCTGTCCCCGCCTTGCATTCCTCAGTCGGCTAAACAACATTGGCAATTCGGTAAGCGGTCCACCACTGGAACCCTGTAGACAAGCAGCATTTGATCGCTGTGGATTTCGGACTTCGGCAACACAGAATGAGCTGGAAGTGTTAGAAGGAACTCTGTTGTAAAGGATGTAGTGAAGGGAGATGAGAGATTGCAACAGCTACCCTCCCTACCCAAGCCAGGAAGCGCCCACGCATCTCGCGCCCGATTGCATCAGCCACCCCGACATGCGCGCGCGGCCGGCCGCCGAGGCCACCGCGCGACATTCGGACGCCAGTTAACATATACACGCAGCGACTGATCTCGCATTGCAGCAGCCTCCCGCATGCGGCGGTCCAGGCATCGCGCTGCACCGACGCTAAGTGTACTTTATGACACACACATTGCAAGCAGCAATTCATCACTCGCCCGCTTTGCCACCAGAACGCCAGCCCGGGATTTGCGGACACGCTTAGACCAGCTAGTAACTTAAACAGCCGTCAAACGCTAGACATACACGCCACGCTATCTGCACATCCGATAAGCCAAATACTGACACCGACATAAACCAGACGCAAGCTGGTCCTTTTCAATTTGCATACTCACACATGCTCCGGGATAATAATTTAGACTTGTGCGTCACCCGTCACCCACACGGAAGCTGGCCACCATCTGCACCGAGAGGTCAGAGGGAGGCCAGTCCCCAGTAGTTTTCCACCAGTATGTAAACCCACCAGTATAAATACAACGGCACGGAACCCTCAAGGGGGCAGACCATCACCAGACGCCGAGCTGCGCTCATCGCTGCCGCCGCACACCACCAGGCCGGTCAGCTCTCTACCTCCACTGCACCTGACCTGGCTGGGGACGGACCGAGCGCCGCGTACAAGAACCGGGATACGAGGTGCAGTTTGCACCGTTGGCGTGCGAACTACGGGGACAATTCGCAATGTTTGTTGCGCGAATTCTCAGACATTTAGCTATGCCTCGTCTGTGCTGGAGGACTGAAAGTGACAATAACAACGCGAAGTCCTGGACTAAAGCGCTGTGTTTTGGATGGACGGTCGCGGCCAAGGATCAACAGCTCAGCAGCAGCAGCCTCACCACAGCGGACCGAGCGGGTTGTCACAAGATTTATGATGTCAAGGGAGTATTCTCTTACCCAAAAATAATAATATAACTTCTAACCTTTACATTTTTCATAAATTGAGTTCGATTTCTTGTTGGGGTGGCTTGAACCAGGATCAAATTGCAAAACAGACCTTGTTGCGTGAGTCCCGGCCGCATCACCTGATCCATGAATCGCAGTTTTAAGGCATAAATTTGGCAAAGCGTTTTACGTGCTGTCAATACGCCGACACGGCCACCCGGGCAGCTCACTCTCGACCTTATCGTGCCAACTGTCAACTAAGCCTCCCAGCCGTGAACTACAAGCAAGCGCGCGAAGCGACTCGAACTCAACATCGCCAGGACATCGGAAACGGGCGCAAGATAGCGGTCTAACCAACTGAACCACCGAGGCGGCAGGCACAATTCTTAAGTCATATCCATTGGCAAGTCGATGAGTTATTCCATTAAATTGCACCTTTTTCATTGAGAATCACAAATTGTTGAGCGTAAGGCATATGTTATAGTATATCATATTAGTTATTGTATATGCTGAGTACTGTACGGCAAGCGACATATTCAGAATTCCGTAGGAATAAAATATCCCTTCACGGGGCTACTACCCAACTATTTTACCACAAAAAGTGTTTACTTTGCATTGCTTCAGGACAACATGTAACCGAACCATCTGTCATTCTTGGTGTTAAACTGCCGATAATTATTTGAAGACTGAGCAGGTTTTAACACCCTAGTCGTGTATTAACTTGCAGCGTCGGAAGCTTCAATCACGCCGATAGGGACAGTGACATAGGTTTTTCAGCATCAAGCCATGCTTTCGAAAAATGTCTGGAACAAGGACCAACTATATGCACCAACCTGAATCTACATCAAAAGTAGCGTTAGGGATTATGCTCGATGGCCCCTGGCCGAAACGTTGAGTAATATAGCATAATCCCTAACGCTACTTTTGATGTAAACTCAGCACCTCCTGGTATATTGAGGGCCGTACATTCCGTCTCACGCAATGTCTAAAACCCAGGAGCACTTAAGAGCCATTCTTCGTTGTATTAACCAACCTGAATCGTTGACCAGATTAAATTGCATCAACGGTGTGGTGTGTGTGCGATGTGTATGTATGTATGTATGTATGTGTGTCTGTGTGTTTGTGTGTGTGTGTGCGTGCGTGTGTGTGTGTGTGTGTGTGTGTGTGTGTGTGTGTGTGTGTGTGTGTGTGTGTGTGTGTGTGTGTGTGTGTGTGTGTGTGTGTGTGTGTGTGTGTGTGTGTGTGTGTGTGTGTGTGTGTAGTTCAATTTGGCCAGCCTGCCACTGTGTACATGATTTTGGCTGTTACCGTGTATTGTGATGAATGTGTGACTGTGTAAGGCTAAGAGGTAGAACGAGGTAGAGCATGGAGTATTGAGTTGAGGACAGTAGGCGAGAAAGGAATAGTGAAGCTGACTTAGAGAGATTCGATAGGGAGCGTAATTGTATATTGTCATGAAGACAGTAGACGAGTAGAGATGAGCAAAGATGAGTTGAATTGTTGGTCTTGAGTCGCAAAGTCGTTGGCAGGCCGTAGATGATGGGTGGATAAGAGTTGCGTGGCCGGACGGTGCCGGTTTGGGGTGTAGAAGGTGGGCTGGGAACGGGTTATCGCCACATCTTTTGAAGCATCTAGAAAACAGAGTATGCACGTTTAGGAACGCTGCTTTGTGTGTTTTTTTATGATTCTTGACTTAATTCTTTATATTATTATATGATGTTTCGTTTCCCTTTCGTTTTCAAGAAAACGATTATATGCGACCATTGGATCCCTGGGCGTGGTTGGTAATGTACGCTGTTCCTGGACTTTTGACATCCAGAACATTATCCTCTCCAGACAAGTATGAATATTATCATTTGGAGGTTGAATGGCACTGTTTGGGTCGTTCCATACCAACTGAACCGGTAGACAACAATCCCCACCCCCACCCCCACACGCCAGATTATGCTCAATATTTGTCTAGGAGATTATACTAGTCTCGGAGCACGATCCTTGACCCTCTACCTTGCAGTATGCCCTATGCAGTGCCACGGAAATATAACGATGTACCATAAATTGACCTGCTGACATATCACAGACTCTGCACTTCTGGAACGGCGGAAGATTTTATATCCGACCACTGCTGCGGTGTGATTAAGTGCAGTACCTTGTGATATATGTATCGATATCTTTGATACATTTTTGCCAAAACATTTTGAGAAATTTTAGACAATTTTTTTTAATATCCCATTTAAAATCGGGGAAATCACCCAGCCTCCTTTTCTTAAACATAGATTTTCCAATTTTACGCTCGATTTCACCCCGACTTTGTCAATAAATGGAGTGGGACCGCAACTCGAGCAGTGCTAAAAACTCCGTACGTACTGGCAGGTGAGTGCCAGAGGGTAAAACAGTTGCTGGAGTGTCACCGAGCAAGACTCCAGATCTTCATTTTGTCTCCAATGCAGAAAATTCCAAAAAGACCATAACTCTTTGTGGATCATGAGTGTAATCGAGTCTCTCTAAAGGGCGCCGCCTTTCCATGGGGAGCACATGTTCCTCATACGTCTATTTCGACCCCTGAATTAGTTGCTGCGATACCCACCGCCGCATCATCCCCACACTGCTCTACTTATACAATGGAGATCCTCTTGATTCGCGCTGGAACTGAAATGGCCGCGAAAATCCCGTCCCGTCATTGATCCGGTGTCTGCGTCTTCCAGCCCGGCACTATCTCTCACATCCAGTTCCCGATGTATTTCACCATTGTGTTGCTTGTTCCTTGTTTGTTCTAAACTCGGCGTAGTGCATGCTGCATGCGTCCTTATCTTTGCCTCCTGTCTGAGGCATTCGACCCGCATTTCGTGGAGGACGCTTTGGAAAGTAGAATCTTCCAACGCTTGCTGCTTTACTACCCTGAGATTTCGTGACGACGGATAGTCTGTGAAGCGCGTTGATTGGCTATCGTTGGCTGTCGACCGATGGCCAATGACTATCGATTGGCTATCGTTGGCTATCGACCGATGGCCAATGGCTATCGATTGGCTATCGTTGATAAGCTTGTTGACCTAGTATTGTTGGCGATTTGCTTGAATATATATATATATATATATATATATATATATATATATATATATATATATATATATATATATATATATGTATATTCACTATATAAATATGTAAGTGGAGTCTTGCGGCAATCACACACCAGTATTTTCATACCTGGGGCTCGAGCAGCGCGAAAAAATTGATGACTACTAATTGGCACTTATTAACCAAAAAAATTGGGGGAGTCGTGTTCTCCGCCACACATAACATGACACCGAGAAACGGACCGACGACACTCAGTACCGCCTGAAGCGAAATACCGGAGCGCCCTCACCAGCAGAAGGGCGGGAAGCCAATAGTCACTCGGTTATGCTGAATCACCCTGCAGTTGTAGTGCTGAATCACCATGTATTCCAGTATCGATACCAGGCGCACTAACGATAAACACAACTAGAGACGTGAATTATTGATGCTGGATACCCCTAATGTGCATCCTGTTGCCGTCGAAAATTGTTCATTACACACATCGAATGCTCCCTGGAATTCGCTTATGGAAAATCGACACAGCTGAGACAGTCCCTGAAGCAAAACAATGATTCCCCGAACGTTAATTCCCCCATCCCTACCCAACATCCGACTGGTCGGCGCTCGGAGACGGCCAGCCTGGCCGGCGATTGGCTGATCTCAGGTCACGTGTTGGAGGGCGTGTCGTGGCGGCCGGCCGAGGTTCCGTCCGTGCTGACCCAGCCGCTGACCGCCGATTGTAGAGGTGTCGGCCGCCGGGTCACTGGAGTAGCTGCCGCTCTGTGATCCCTCCGTAAGCCTCCCGGTCTGTGAGACCTTCGTAAGTCTGCCGGTCTGTGAGCCCTTCGACTGCCTCCGTCCTCCGCCCGCTGCACCAGACGGCGCCACCAGCGCGGGAGTGGTGACTCTCGCCTTCAGCAACACGGTAGGTCTAACCTCCAGCGAGGATAGCTGGGTACGTCTGGCCTCGGCTTGAACAATGTCTCTCTTCTGACTGCGAAGTAGATCTGATCATCTTCGTGCATGAGCCACGTGGTGCTTCTCTCCATCATAAGGAGCGCCTCTTCGCTGAACGTTTGCTCCATGCAAGAGCACAGCGTGTTCGGATGGGTCCTGCCTGGCAACCAACTACTTCGCACATGATGCTTTTCGCGATGTGAAGTTTTATCATTGTCTATGAGCGGGTGAATGTTCGTGTGTGATAGACTGTAAGGATACCTAGGGAGCTTAGGAGCCTTGCCCATGCCTTCCCTGCACGCACCTTGCGTACCGCATCGCAGCAATGTACGTGTTCTGGCTACCTGTCTGCCCTACCCCCTCCCCTGTTGAGGTTTCACTAGATTGGGCAGGTTCTATGGATGGTCGACTGACTGTGGTCCTAAAGCAGGCGACTTTGTACCGCATGCGGGGTGGGGCCGTCCGTGCGCAACGCCAGCGGCCAAGTGTGTTGCGGACGTTTGCGCCGCTGCCCGTCGTCCATACTCTGCTCCGGGCTATTCACGGTCAGACGGCGGAGTAGCTGAGCCGGCGGTCGGGTCGGAAGGAGCGCCTGGGCTACTGTGGTCTGGGTGTGTTGTGGCATGGACGCGTCTAATGTATTCTCCAGCAGTAGTATGCTCTAAGTTGCACTATCTGTCTGACCCGCATGACAACTCGGTAAAGGACGTTCAGAACGGCTCGCGGAACTTCGTGGAAAATATCGTGGATGGGATGCTCTTCACGGGTTTTACATAATGGCGGCGGAGTGAAAATAGGCTTGCAACAAGCTTTAGTCATGAGGTGTTTAGACTTAATCAAGAGCACAGGGACCCATCCAGCTAACTCTGTAGATGGAAGATGCCATAAGCCTGGTAAAAAGACCCACCCCAAATATTACATTCTAAAGAAACCATCTACCATCTCCCACACATCAATGCCTGTCTACCCTAGGTATCTAGCCCTAATCCCTTGATCCCTCTTAACGCATGTGGATTGAGTGCCTTGCCAATTATTTTCAAACTATGTGCATGCCTGCTTGAAGGGGTGTGCCGTGCACACCTACTTAATATAAATATCATCCGATCCATGACTAGAGCTCAACATTTTCCTCTCTAAAGCTTTGGTCGCACGTCGGAATTCTTCGACAAGTCTGCGTTTGTGTCCTTCTGTAGCAGCAGTGCTAAGACTATCGGATGGAAATTTGTTTCTTCAGAGAGCAATGGTTTTCCCTGTGCGGCAGCGCGTGAGTTGGCTACCTTCGAAGACTACCCACGCTTGGGAATCGCATAAACCAGAAGAGTGCAGGACTGGAGAAGCGTCTGCCACCCACGAAGTTTTAGTGGTGGGTCACCTTTGGTCTTTTTTCCCTTCTCGCGGTCATTCGTGATGACCCGGCATAGACTCTTCTGGAATGTTTATATAGAATGTATAGATGTATATGTAGTATCCAGTGGATTTTCCGCTTCCTTTTGTGCTCGAAGGACCCAGTTGTATTATTCACGTTTCTGGGCGCTACATGGCCAATGTAATCGATGCGCCCTAAAGCCCTAATAACTATTACTCACGTTTGTGGAACCCTGGCACGATTTTGTGGGCTCGTGTAAATCAAGGTTCCGGGGTGACCTTTCGGCCCAAGGCGCGTGGTTCCGGAAGGCCAGACGAAATTTATTGACTAAGCTAATTTTTTCCTGACTCGTTATGAATTTGTATAGTCCATGAGACCTGGGTCGTGTGTTGTCACGATTGCTAGAGCCCCGGTGCTTTTCTTTTGTCTGACGTACGCGTGTTTAAGATATCTGGGATGCTTTTCGTCTGGACCGATTTTCTTGAACACATATATTTTTCGGGATGCTGATTTTGGATGTCTCCGACTTGGTTTGTCAGGTCCCGATACGATTTTTGCGATCACATTGTGCTTATTTGAACAATCTATGCTATTCTTTTAGAGCCACGAGCGGAATTCTGAAGCTCATACTTACTTTTAGACTACCGACGGGAATTGTGTCCCGAGCGCGCTGTGTTGGATACGGCGGAAGTTCGCGTCATTTTCCTCTTCGGTAAGTCATTGCGGCTGCTGAAGTTTTTTTTTCAGCCGATGGTATCCTTCCTGAAGGATACCGTCGTACTGCGGCCAAAAATACCGCGCATGGGGCTTACCAAAACGGAACGACCCAAAAAATCGCAAAGGAACTTGACGAGACTAAAAATCAATTATCGGAAGGTCAGGAACTTCGGATAATTTCCTTTTTGGTCTTGCTAAGTGACTGCGATTTTTTGGGTCGTTCCGTTGTGGTAAGCCCCATGCGAGATATTCTTGACCGCGGTACAATGCCTCTGGCTTTCGGTGGGATTCCTTCTGGGGTCCCAGTACGTTCCGAGGTCAGACGCTTCGTCTTTATGGCAATGCTTGCGGCTGTAATGACATTCTGGGTATGAATCGATTTTTGGTAGGCCAGCTGGGACTCATGGGGGCCCGGCGCGAATTTCGGGTCCCCATTGGCTTTTCAAGTGCAGTGACATACGGGTTTCTGACACTCTGGTTTGACAAATCTGTGACTGGAAGCAGCTCCGCCAGCAATGTACCGTACACTGTGGCCGACGAGGTGTATTGCGTTTTTTCCTAGGGGGCGGGCCCTCGATCACCTGTGTTTCTCCCTCTGTCGTAACCACCTCCGCAGGTATAACCACATTCAGCTCTTGCATCTGCTTTTGTGTGCAATTAAGTGCACCAGTTCAGTGTTGGAAAAAAAGCGCATGCGATTTGAACAGAATGTTCATTTGGAAAATGCTGGCGAGGTTTGCACACCGGATTGACCAGTTGTACAGAAGTTGAATAATATGCAGGCAAATGGATGATGGAGCAAAGTTTTCCACCGACAACTGTCCCGAACTTTCGGGTTGGATGCTCCATTGGATGTGGGTTCTGGCCTTGTAAATAGCATAATGGACTAAGAAATTAACCGTTCCCCAGGTCTTTTCATGCAGAACATCCAAGAGATGTCTATACATGGGTAACATTTATTGTACGAATCGGTTGAGTTCTATTTCCGTGAGACATGTGTGCATTAGTGCAACATTCAGTTGTGCGGTCGGTTTTTGTTCATGCGAGGTAATGTGTGCGAAAATAACGATAGTGTTGATAGCATCTATGACATGTCATATGTCAACATGGCATGGCTTTTGCCGACTGCGCAGACAGCAAGACTGCCGAGTCGCCTGGGATTTTTTTTCGGATCACCAGGATGCCCGGGATTTTCAGAGGACCACCGAGAGATTTTCAGCTTTCAGCAGGTTTCGGGTTTTGTTGGTCAGTCTGTTCGCGACGGCGACATTGGGGAGGGTCTGCCTCGTGCCACTAAGTGGGGGGTGAAGTAGCGACATTGGGTGCCTGCTCTGCCCCGTATCCCCGAACGAGCGGTGGAGTGGGTGGAGTCTAGTGGAGTACGGCCCACATCGGCGACTGATGGACACTGCAGTTTCTCTCCTGAAGCGGAAGGTGTGTGTATTGTCTGGCAGCTTTCATACAGTTTGCATGACTAGAAGATGCTTAAAGACAGTAGCGGAGCTTCTCAATACAATGTATTGGTGCTTCGGTTGATTTACGGCATTCGAGCTACTACCAGTTCAACTGGCTCATTCTTATATTCTCAGTCGGTAGAGGTGACTGGCTTGGAATGTTAGTGCTATTTCCGAACACATCGCCAAAGCTCGTCGATCACTCGGTTCCGCCACTTGGCGCGATTGGCTTCCGATTTCGCACCTTTTCATTTTTTAAATTTCCTTTCGGCGACACTTCGCCTTTTCGTTTCTAGTGGAGTGGCCCCGCCACTCCACGTGGTTTTCGTCTTCGTCGTGCTTTCGCCACCTGTGTTTCTATGCGTTTTTCGTTTTTGTGTAGATTTCGTTTAGAATGAGTTTCTCCCGATGGGGTAACACGCAAGAGGAATCTTGGGCAGAGCAAAGATTCCCTCGGGGCTTTGCCCCCTCTCTCGGCATGGCATGGTAGCCGGCATGGCATGGTAGCCGGGATGGGCACGACCTCGTTTCGTCGAGCGCTCGTGTGCTGACTGCGTCTGGACAGTTCTGGATTAGATAGCCCGACGTACAGAAACCCGTGCGTACGGGTTTCTGATCGAGGGCCAGCCGCCAGATGTGGCCATCACTGCTGGCTAACTTGACGTTAGTTGAGCCTTGATGTGTGAACGTTAGCTATTCAAACTGTCCTGAGGCCAGGCAAGCTTCTTATGGAACAAATACACCGTCGGCATTGTCCCAAGCAACCAGATGCTTTTTTAACTCCAATAGTCCTTTAACTTCATAACCTTGTACCAGAAATGCGTTGCATTCATCAACTAGTTTCCCCATTCATCAAACTCCATTGTTGGGACCATGAAAACGTGTTGCCGACTGCTATTTTCATTTCATCAATCTGAATGTGTGGCATTATTACCCTCTATGTCGAAACTGGTTTTGACGTATTAAGCTCGCGCCTCCACATCACAAGTGTTGAATTTCATGACGCTTGACCCGCACTACGTCACACTGTATTTATCTGCCACAAGACGAACTGTCACCTAACAAGCTATGGACAAGCTAAAGACGCGTCGCATCTCTCGCAGGCCAGGCGAGCACGTGTTTAATTCATGCGCAGATGGTTGAGTCAATGCGATTTGAGCCGATGATCAGACACTCTGCAGCCATGGACTTGACCAATAAGACGGAACTCATTGTGAACTTCACTAGCAGAGTTCTTGTCACCCCAACAGTTTCACGGAACGAGGGCATTTGCTGGTCGCCGTCCTGCAACCTCATGTGTTGGAATTCTGTTATTGCACCCGGCGAGAGGTGGATATTTCGTACCACAGTTTCGAGCGGACGGTTCAGGTGTCTTGATGTCCGTTCAGTAACTTTTCCCAGATGAAGAGCGTGCTGGTGACTCGGTGAAATGCGCAGTAATGCCAGCTTTGTGCTGGATTGTGTGGCCGTCTAGTCGCAAGTCAACTAGCACCATCTCCCCATTATCTTTATGGCAACCAAGGAGAGAAAGCTCCAGTCACGGATTTAACCACCTTCCAGGCGCCCTCGTTCGTAATAGGGGCGACGTTGGAGTGGAAGGTGGACCCTCTGCTGGTTGAGTGTTGTGCCTGGAGCCGGCGCAAGTCTGACTTGCCATCTGACCTCGTTGACCCGCATGCTTCATAAATTTGTCCGGCACACCCTGAAGCCGGTCCCGGATCGGTGCCCTGCCTGGCGTTGTCGCTGTACACGCTGAGCTGGCCCCACCGCCACCTGAGACTCCAAACGTGTGGTTGCTGGGAGGCCCGGTGGGGTCCTCGCCGGTGTGTACGGACTCGTGAGCTCCCACCGGGTTGAAATAGCGTAGCGCCATGGTGTTCCATCGCTGAAACAGGACTGGAAGAGGTATGCTTACGGCGGTTTCAACGGCGGCTCCGACGGTCGGAAAGGGGAAGGGGAAGGGGAAGAACTGGTTTCGATGATTCGCTGGCGTTGGAACTACAGGTTGCATGCACTAGAAATGGTGAGTGGCAAGGCAAGTTGAAAACTAGCGTTTTGTAGACATTCCACGGAAGCTACTAATGAAATATTTACGAACTGGTCATCAGATTTCTCGGAGCAATTCAACATTTTGATACATGCTTCACATTTTCTCCTTTGCTGCGAACCTACTACTCGGATTACTGCAAAAGACGTAACTCAATAAAATGAACTGAAGCACGACGCCTCTCCATGCACTCTGCTATCCTTGCATATCGCCATAAACATTATCCAGCAATCCACGAAGGTTGGGGCAGAGAACGAGATCCACTTACGGGAGCGAAGTCAAACATGCGCATATCGCACCTGGTCGGTGGCATGCAGACCCTGTAGCATTTCCTCCATGCAGTGTTCGTTGACAATTTGACGATTACTAACATGGCGTGATTAACAAAACAATACAATTGAGCTACATTCCAATTAACGTCATGTTCTTGGTGATATGGTATGTTATTGGTGGAATGTATTCTCCGTCGAGACTGGTCCTACGAAATCCCTGCATTCTTTCATTATTTCCTCAGCTTTTCTTCCCACATAATTCACACAAGCATGTACAATTACTGTTGCACCTAGACTGCATTTCATCACTTCTAACCTATCCTCTACGTCCTTTACTAGGGCACCTGGGAAGCGGACTTAAGTCATGCTCAGGTTTCTTCTACAAAATGAGCAGTCGGCATACGCAACCATTGAGTCCCCTATGTCTAAACCATGTATATGTATATAATATATATATATATATATATATATATATATATATATATATATATAATATATGACATCCGCAATCCAAATGAAGCCAACACAACCTACAGTTGCAAAAGCTAGGGCAATGATGCCGTCCCTGGTGTTGTAGTTGATGCCGTACGCTGAGCTGGCCCCACCTCCACCTGAGACACGAACGGTATGGGTCGTCGGGCGGTCCAGCGAGGTCTGCTCCGATGTGCCCGGACTCGTGTGCGGCCGCCGGGTTTCAGTACCGGAATGGTATTCCACTGCTTTACCAGGACGAGTGCGGGGGCAGATTAACACTGTTTCGATTGGACGGCCAGCACGGTGAAGGTGAGTATTGGGTTTCGATGATTCGATGGCGTTTGAATTACATGTTGCATGTACTACGGAAGGTCCGGTGTGCGTGGTAAGGGTAGCTTCAAAACTAGACTGTTGTAGACGCTGCACGGAAACAACTCTAATGCCATCCATGATTTCTGGACTGATTTAATTTTCCTTTACGCGCAATTAAACATTTACATACAAGCTTCACATTTTCTATTTTGCTGCAAGCTTACTATTCAGTTAATTGCAAAAGTCGTACATTAAAATGAGATGAACCAGGACACCCCTCCATGCACTCTACTCTCCCTGCATATCACCATAAACATTACAACCAATCCAGAGGGGCGGCGACAGGAAGCAAGCTACACTTCACGTGGCGGCCAAACCCGCACATACCGCGCATATTGTATCTGGTCTGTGGCACACAGGTCGTGTAGCATCTCCTCAATGGGATACTTCGTTCGTGTCCACACGGGTTTGCGACTGTGACTCCGGTGGGGCAAGTCCCCGTGACGTGCAACCACTCCTCCAGCCGTGTGTACTGAAGCCGATAAGATGCTTTTTTTTTGTTCCTTAGGGAGTGCCGGACCACCGACCACTTCAGTGTTTGTTCCTCTATCGCTACCACCTCCGCAGGTGTAGCCACCTTCAGCTTTTACATATAAAGTGTGCAATCAAGTGTACCAGTGCAGTGTTGGAGAAAAAGCACATGCGGCTTAAATGAAGGGAATGTCCATTGGAAGAATGCTGGTGAGGTTTCCGCCCCGGATTTACCGGTTGCAAAGAAATTCAGTGATGTGCAAACAAATGCACGATAGAGCAAAGTTGTCTACGGACAACTGTGTCCAGGACGTTCGGTTTGGATCCTCCATTGAGTGTGGGTTCATGTCTTTTCATACCAAACTTCCACGAAATGTCCATACATTGGCAACATTTCTTATACGAATCGGTTTGTACCTATTTCCGTGCGACACGCGTGCATTTGTGAAACATCCATTTGTACGGTCGGTTTTTGATCATGTGAGGTAGCATTGATGCGAATATATCCGGTGTTGATGTCATCCATAACATGTCATGTGTCGACATGACATGGCAGCCTTGCCTGTCGGCCTAGTCTGGAAAAGCAGTCGTCTGGGATTTTTCAGATCACCAGAGAGCCCGGGATTTTCAGAAGATCACCGGGGATTTTCAGCTTTCAGCAGGTTTAGAGTTTCGTTTGCCAGACAGTCCTCCAACGGCGACATTGAGTGTCTGGCTCTGCCTCGTGCCACTAAGTCAAGCAGTGGACTAGCGACATTGGGTGCCTGCTCTGCCCCATATCCCCGAGTCGAGCGGTGGACTAGCGACATTCAGTGACTGGCTCTGCCCCGTGCTCCCGAGTCGAACGGTGGAGCGATGTATTGTATGTATACATTTTTCGTGTAAATTTTGTTATGTAGGAGTTTTCCCCGGGATGGGGTAATGCACGAGGAGTCTTAAGCGGGACCAAGGCCCCCTCTCCGTAGCCATGGAAGTCGAGACCTCCACATGCTGACTCTGGATAGCTTTGACATGCGTATGAGCTATATTCCTGAGTACTGGTCAGCAAGTGTAACCAGCGCTGCGCGACAACCAATGTGTAGTCGAGTCTTATACTAATATGTGAACATTAGCTATTGGAAACTCGTCCAGAGATGAAGCTAGTCTTCCATGGAGCACCAGCCATGATCTCCAGCAGTATTCTGCGGTATATATTTGCGTGAAAAGCAATACATAACTGAAGCTTGTTTGCTCCAACTGTGCTTTTAATTTCTGACTGTCCTTTAAACCCTACATTCAATAACTGATTTTCCTATTTCTACAACTCTACTTTGATATTGCCGTCATAACGTGTTGCCGACAATTGCTATTTTTCTACTCTTTTTCCGTGTTAAACTTGATTCCCTTCCTCGATTTTCACTTCCTTCAGCAGTGTGATGGTGCCGCAGACATCAGTGTGCCAGTATACCTGCCGACTGCCGAACAGCTTTCGGAGAGGCGAAGTAGATGGCTGTGCTGACCGAATACTGGATGATACTATTGGTTAGGTTAGGACCTATTGGCATGACGTCAGACTGCATCGCGTATGTTCATTAGACAAAACGGTTGATGAATTGCTGTGGTTGTTGAAGCGGTTCATGAATTGTTGAAGCAATTATCTCTGTCTCTCTCTGTCTCTGTCTCTGTCTCTCTCTCTCTCTCTCTCTCTCTCTCTGTCTCTGTCTCTGTCTCTGTCTCTGTCTGTCTCTCTGTCTCTGTCTCTGTCTCTGTCTCTGTCTCTGTCTCTGTCTCTGTCTCTGTCTCTGTCTGTCTCTGTCTGTCTCTGTCTCTGTCTCTGTCTCTGTCTCTGTCTCTGTCTCTGTCTCTGTTCTCTGTCTCTGTCTCTGTCTCTGTCTCTCTGTCTCTCTGTCTCTGTCTCTGTCTCTGTCTCTGTCTCTGTCTCTGTCTCTGTCTCTGTCTCTGTCTCTGTCTCTGTCTCTGTCTCTCTCTCTGTCTCTGTCTCTGTCTCTGTCTCTGTCTCTGTCTCTGTCTCTGTCTCTTCTCTGTCTCTGTCTCTGTCTCTGTCTCTGTCTCTGTCTCTGTCTCTGTCTCTGTCTCTGTCTCTGTCTCTGTCTCTGTCTTGTCTCTGTCTCTGTCTCTGTCTCTCTCTGTCTCTCTCTCTCTGTCTCTGTCTCTCTGTCTCTCTCTCTGTCTCTGTCTCTGTCTCTCTCTCTCTCTGTCTCTCTCTGTCTCTGTCTCTCTCTCTGTCTCTGTCTCTCTCTCTGTCTCTCTCTCTCTCTCGGCTGCGCCGGATAAGCTCGGTAAAAAAGCCGCCGGGCAGCCACCGTTACGATGACGTCACTACAAAGCCAGCGGTCGGCGCGCGTCGACCCTGGACGCGCGTACCATTCGGCCGCCGGGCCGGCTCCTGCCAGTGTCTGGCGGAGCCGCGGTGACGTCACTAAGGCACCGCACCCATCACATGCGACTCGCCTTCTGCAGCAGCATCTTGGCCTTGTCGGAGGGCTGTACGCCGTTGCTGTAGTTGTCGCACGAGGCGCACTCGCGACACCACGCACAGGAACTCGGACTGGTCGTTGCTGCCGTAGTTGTACTGGCTGCCCACGTTGATCAACTGTTCGAACTTCCAGCCGTCGCTCATCGAGGACATGAGGGAGGTCAGTTCGTCGTGGAACTGCATCACCCGGTAGACGTGCTTCCGCGGGTGGCCCTGCACGCCGGCCTCCCGCTTTGCGATACGCTCCTTGACCAGGCCGATCAGGCCGGTGATGTTGTAGAACTCGGCCTCCTCCAGCACGGCTTCGGCAGCCATGCTGACGTCCATCACCAGCTTGCCATGCCGCAAATAGTTGAGCACCGGACCGAAGTAGCGCGGGTCGCGGTCTATCAGCAGAGCGCCCTGCTCGTCCTTAGGTGTAGCCAGATCCATGTTCTGGCACAGCCTGTACAGAAATGACTTCTCATCGTGACGCAGGGTGGTCCTCGTAGTCATGAATTGAGTGCCACCGACGTTCAGCTTAATCCATTCATCATCCCTTTGTCCAGACATATCCTTGGTGTTCAGTCCTTGCGGCCAGCTTGAGTGTCTGGAACAATTGAACGTCGGTCGAAAATAGTTATGTCTATACTAAGATGGCTCTCCCAGGTATACGTTAGGGAAAGTGACCTAGAGCTGTCAACTCCCCAAATATCACGAAATCAGTGGACATGGACGAAATGGCAACGAGCACTTCAGCAGGATTTAATTTTCATGGAGACTTGGGTTAACCCGTTTCTATATTGGAAAAATGAAAGTAACAAAGCAAGCAAAACAAACAAGTATTTGTGCCAGTGCCACTCCTGGCATTCGCACCAAGCGACTATGTCCTTGGGCGAGCACGCAGCGAGCTCCCTTCAGAGAGTAACATCCATGGAGCGCACACTTCCGGTCTGGCACACTTCCGGTCTGCCCGTCCGGACATGGGGAAGCGCACACTTCCGGTCTGCCCGTCTGGACATGGGGAAGCGCACACTTCCGGTCTGCCCGTCTGGACATGGGAAGCGCACACTTCCGGTCTGCCCGTCTGGACATGGGAAGCGCACACTTCCGGTCTGTCCGTCCGTGGGAAGCGCACCTTCCGGTCTGCCCGTCTGACATGGGGAAGCGCACACTTCCGGTCTGCCCGTCCGGACATGGGGAAGCGCACACTTCCGGTCTGCCCGTCCGTACATGGGGAAGCGCACACTTCCGGTCTGCCCGTGACATGGGGGAAGCGCATACTTCCGGTCTGTCCGTCCGTACATGGGGAAGCGCACACTTCCGGTCTGCCCGTCCGTACATGGGGAAGCGCACACTTCCGGTCTGCCCGTCCGTACATGGGGAAGCGCACACTTCCGGTCTGCCCGTCCGTACATGGGAAGGCACAGAAGCGCACACTTCCGGTCTGCCCGTCTGGACATCGGGAACTGTCGACCGAGGCGACTGAGGCGGGTTCATCCTGGATTGATCCTTTGAAGCCTGCGACTCTGACAGGCCCTCTACACGCATCCAAGGAGACTGCGTGACCGTGCTGGTGGAGAGGGCCTCATCAGTCTCTTCTCGGGTCATCGCGCGGGCCGGCTCAATTTCTGCGAGTCGCGAGCGCTTTGCTTAGTGAGCCCACCTTTCAGCGTCTTGTCTTGGAGGTTCTCATCCGACAGGTGAGCATGGTGTTGGTTCAGCGCCGCCGACGGGGACTCTGGTGCTTCTCAGTTGACCTCGAGACGTGGTAGGAGGCCGTGTCCCCGCAGGCGATGGCAATGTGGGAGCCGGAGACCCAGTAGCCATGATAGGGGTGGCGAGTGGTGGGGGTATGGGCCGAGTGTTAGTCTTGTTTGGGGTAACTGAATGTGCGGTCCGCTGAGAGGATTTACTGCCCCCTTGCGTTGGACGGTTGTCGTCGCCGGGGTGACTGGCATACTGAAGTTGCGAAGAAATTCACTTAGTTCGTGGTAGTTGATACGATTAGTTCGTTGGTTTTGGTTGTCGGTCTGGTGTAGAACCGACGTAGTATTTTCCACTTTGCAAGATTGTGATAGCAAGACTTTACACTACACGCCTATTGTGATTGAATGACTATCTATGCTCAGTCGCACTACTTCCCATTATGGCGGATCAAGTTGTGCATGGGTGGGCAAAGCTGACCTTCCATATCTTGATTTAGTTGATCCAAGTTAGCACGTGAACTTATCCCGGGCGCCCATGAGCCACCCTTCCTCACAAAGGTGCATGGATGTGGGGCCTAGCAGCACACGACTCCCCTTTTTACACATTAGCCAATGACCCTTGACGGCCGTGCAGTACAATTCGACAATAAGATTACTTGTTCCAGGATGTTCTCCACACTATTATCTCTGCATCCAAGCGTTTCCTGCCACTAGCCATCTCATGTGAAATATTGCACTCTCATTCTCCCCTCGGTGTCATGCACATTCCACCGTCGCACACGTCTCCCCTTTGATTCCTTCCCAACCATTAGGCTCCATTCGAGACGTACCTTTCATATGAACATCGAGGATAATACTCCCAGCTGCAAAAGAAGCCTGCATAATGTGCCGTGCAACTTTGCGGTGCAGCCAGTCCGCAATACAAAGTATCCGCGAACAAAAACTATATTGGCTTCTGGGCCCAGAGTCTTAAAAGGGCGATTGGTTTGCACGATCGAAGCAGAAGTTGACTGCTACATGTGTGGTTACAATGTACGCTCATCCTGTCTGATTGTGTTACGTACGGGTTGGTCGACACAGGACGACAAACGACTCCTCTATGCGGCGGAACAGAAACGACCCGACCCGACCTGATCTGACCTGGACGCTAGACTGTTTGCGCATACGTGGCATGGCGGTGTGTGCATCATGTATATGGTAGACCTCTAGTTAACATTGAAACGTCCGGAGCGTCTGCTTGGTGACTGTCCAGTTTCCCCACGCGACTTCGCCGGAATATGGCAGCCGTACACTCGGGTGTGGTAGGAGACACCTTGCATGTACTCAGGGGCGTCGCCACCGAGGGGCGGAGGGGGCAATTGCCCCCTGCCGTGAGACTGGGGGGCGCCGACCCCCCTGAAATTTGAGGAGGCCCCCAGGACGAGGAGGCCCCCAGGACGAGGAGGCCCCCAGGACGAGGAGGCCCCCAGGACGAGGAGGCCCCCAGGACGAGAAGGCCCCCAGGACGAGGAGGCCCCCAGGACGAGGAGGCCCCCAGGACGAGGAGGCCCCCAGGACGAGGAGGCCCCCAGGACGAGGAGGCCCCCAGGACGAGGAGGCCCCCAGGACGAGGAGGCCCCCAGGACGAGGAGGCCCCCAGGACGAGGAGGCCCCCAGGACGAGGAGGCCCCCAGGAGGCGTGCGTTGGCAGTGGTCGCGGACCTTGGAAATTCCGCCGCTGAATTTACACCGGAACGCTGCAACCTTGCGCCGTTTTCTGACGGTGACGCCTGGCCACACCCGTCACGTCGCCGACGGACCCGACGGCGGACCGCCACACGGACTAATCGGCGGCCGGCTGGTCCGCTGACCCCGTGGCCTAGACGCTGGCCTGGGCCGACTCGTGCACCTTCTTGACGGTCAGCATGGAGTGCGGGTCGGTGACGAGCAGCGAGCGGTAGGGCGGCAGGACGGTGCCGTGAAGCATCGGCGTCCACTCGCGGATGCTGCCCTCCTGCGGCCGCTCGCTGTTGAACCGTGCCTGTCGAGAGGTCGGGGTCAACGGTCAGCCTGCGTCGCATGGAGTACGGGCAAGTGACTACACAGGTCGGCCGACGGCCTGGCGCAAAGTACGAATGACTGAAGATTTGATCACAGGATGGTTAGTCAGTTTGCCAGGCACGATAAATGTCTGGAGGGTTCAGATGGGACATTAGATAACAAGTCAGAACATGCCGCTAGGAATATTTCATATTGCGAATCAGTCGTGAAAGGGATATTTCGACCCATCGCAATGCCAATACTCGCATACACATACTCGGCAGCATTTTATGTCTTGGATGATTAAACGTCGCCTCGATGTCCCCCAAATGGGCGCGAAGTTGAAGCTGACAGTAACAGTCAGGGCTGTGTTTTGTGTCGTCCGCCAAGTATCTGATACAGAATTTCAGCACACTTTCGGGGCACAGCAGCATAAACATGGAACGTCTTGGATCATACCGCGAACTCTATGCGAGACAGCTTAGATTGTTGGCGAGGACAACACAAATGTAGTATTAGTAAATGTAGGCACTAGGGCGAGCCGAGGAGCTGTTTCAGAGGGAAACATATGAAAAAAAGAATTGAGGGTGCAGGTATGCGGGGAAGGCTGAATACCTGAGCCAATATCAGTCGGAGCGGTCATATAAGCACCAAAGCACAACCAACATGAGGTACCCAAAGATTCCAGTCACTAGTGTATGGTGCATACAACAGACCATCGGTAATCAGTTGCTGGTAGAAGTACGGACGAGTGCCAGATTTGGAGTATTTAAGATGTTAATTTGTTCATAACTTCAAAATGTATTTAGAAGCGAAATGACCCAATATTAAATCCGTATGAGACGCGCTGCTTCGCATTGTGATCGGATAGATGTTAATTTCATTGATGGTGATGTTTTCAATCATATCAGGAAAATAAAGCTAAACAAGGCAGCAGGACCCGATGAAATGTATGCTAGAGTATTGCGGGAAGCTGAAAAGGAACTGGCATTTCTACTTACTATGATTTTGTGTTACTTACTTACTTACTATGATACTATGTTGCGGAGCGCGTCCGCTAAGTCACCCCCTCCCCAGACACGTCATTGGCTAAAGGTGACACGGCGAAAACGTGCCGGGGGCACTACTACGCGACCGGAGCGGGTTCTCAGAGTGGAGCGCAGCGGAGGGCATTCCGGACCAGCCGCACGTAGTGGCAGGCACTCTGGACTGCAGTCACGCGGCGAGGGTTGTTCAGGAGCGAACGAGCGCTGCGCAAGCTGAGGACGCGAGGTGGATGGGCGGTCGACAGGCGCAGCAGGAGTCGTGGTCCATCCATGGTGAACGTGGTTGTGGCTGGGACAGACGACGATCCGTTCGCGGTTGCGGTGCCGGACGGCGGGTCCAAGTAGGCAGGTTCGACGCGGTCGATGTAGAGGACCTCTTCCTTGCCCTTGCGGATGATGGTGACCGTCTTGGATGAGCGCCGGCAGACACTGAATGGGCCATCGTACTGCGGCTCCAGCGAAGTGCGAGACGCATCCCGCCGGATGAAGACGTGGATGGATGTCGTGAGCTCCGTCGGGGTGAAACCTGCCAGACGATTGACGGGGCGCTGTCGGGCGGAGGCGCCGCATGGTCCTCCGGAGATCGTCTACGCAGGAGGCGGGGCTCGGTGGAGGTGTATCCAGATGCCTGAAGAATTCGCCGGGGAGGCGAAGCAGCGCGCCATACACAGGCTCCGCGTACTAGTGAAGGTCGTCCTGGAGCACAGGCCGTACGCCCAACAGTATCGGCGGCAGGAGGTCGGTCCAGCGCGTAGCCGGGTCCGCGGCACGCAGGGCCGTCTTCAGCCGACGGCGGAACCGTTCCACCATCCCATTGCTCTGGGGGTGATAGCTGGTGGTGCGGCAGCGGGTGCAGCCGAGCAGTGTGGACGGATATTTCCAGAGCCCCGACTCGAATTGAGCGCCGCGGTCTGTCGTGACCCGAGACGGCACACCGAAGCGGGCCACCCAGCCAGACACGAAGGCGCGGGCGATAGTGACCACCGCTCGGATGTCCGGCAGGGGCAGAGCCTCTACCCACCTGGTGAAGCGATCCACGCAGGTGAGCAGGTGCGTGTTGCCATCAAACTGTGGCAGCGGGCCGACCAGGTCGATGTGTACCTGATCAAAACTAGCATCCGGTGGGTTAAAGGAGCCTACTGGGGCTCTGGCGTGGCGTTGTATCTTGGCACGTTGACTCTGGATGCACGCCTACGTCTAGATTCTGGCGTCCTGCTTCATGCCCGGCCAAACGAACCTCTGGGAGATTAGGTGCTGTGTAGCCCGAACTCTAGGATGCGACAGGGTGTGCAGTAGTCTGAAGTACTGGTGCCGGAGACTGGTCAGCATCAGCAGGCGGGGTACCCCAACCGCCTCGTCGATAGCGTGCGGTCAGTGGCACGTCGCGCAGGGCCAGAGTGCGGCGCTGCCAAGAACGCCTTCAGGGCTTCATCCTCCTGTTGAGCCTCCGCCAAGGCGTCGAAATCATGCAGAGGTGGCTGCGGTGCCTGAAGCATGAACAATGTTCAGGACAGAGTATCAGCCACAGTGTTGTCCTTGCCCGGCACGTACCGGACGTCTGTGGTAAACTGTCCGACAAAGTCCAGGTGCCGGATCTCACGTGGTCAATAGTGATCGGAGCTCGAGCCGATTGCCGACACCAAGGGCCGGTGATCTGTGAAGACCGTGAGGTACCGGCCGTTCACGCTGTGACGAAAGTGATTGATCGCCAGGTATACGGTGTGGAGCTCTCGACCGAAGGTGCTGTACCTGGTTTCAGCAAGCCTGAGGTTCTTTGAAAAGAACGATGGGTTCCGTGTCCGATGCGTCGACTTGTATACTGAGGGGTGCTGCCGGTGTCGGGTGCGCAAGGCGCGCGGCCTGTGCGAGCTTCGTCTTCACTTGTAGAAATGCTTGCTCGGCTTCGTCCGACCAAGCGATGACGCGCGCGCGCTCGGACGCCTTCTTGGCCAGCAAGCCATTGAGCGGGCTGAGCAGGGTAGCGCATCTGGTGCAAAGCGTTGGTAGCACGCTACCATGCCGATGAAGCGCCGGAGCTGGTGTTCGGTGGTTGGTCGCGGGAACTTCTGCACCACAGCGACCTTGTCCGGAAGTGGTGCGATTCCCTCCGGACTGACGTAGCCGAGGAACGTGATGCGGTTGACTCCAGACACGCTCGTCCGTGTTCACCATCACGCCGTACTGGACGAATCGCTGGAATACATGTATCAGGTGCTCCAGATGCTCCGCCTCCGTGGTGCTGGCGATCAAGATGTCGTCCAGGTAGGCGAAGCAGCCCGGCACGTCCCGCAGTACGGCGTCCATGAACCTTTGGAATGTTTGACTTGTGTTCCGCAAGCCGAGCGGGAGGCGGGTCATCTCGAATAGCCCGTATGGCGTGATGGCAGTCTTCGGGACGTCGATTGTCTCTACCGGGATCTGGTTAGACCTGGTGCGAGCATATATCTTCGAAAAGATCGTGCACCCATGCAGGTTCCGGCGAAATTCTGCAGGTACGGAGGCGGGTAACGATCGGGAAAGGTTGCGGCATTCATGGCGCGGTAGTGGCCCAACACGGTCGCCACTCTCCGGGTGTTCTTTGGGACCATGTGCGGTGGCGAAACTCCTTGACTTCGGGCCTCGAAAGTGTTCTTGGTTTCCTTGCATAATTTTGGTCAGGCCTTCCTGAGGGTCCTGGCTGCGGCACTAGACCCGGCCCTCATGAACACCCTCCATATTAAGCTATGTCGGAACGCAGCTGTCAACAATCAAGTTTATCCTTGGAAGTGAGCGGTCGCACTTTTACCCGTGTCTAATGCAATTCATGTTTTCGATATTGGCGCTAAGCTGGCTATTAACAGTTTATGATCATTATGAAAACAGCAGTTTCCCTGGGAGCGTGTCTAGGCTGCACTGAAGTGTCTTCACGGGAAGCTACACCTGTCCCATGTGTAGCCCCGCATTCGGTTTCCGGCGAGTCATTTGTCCCCGGAAACCGGGTATGGATGATACCTTGGGACCTACAAACCTGAATAAGGACACATAAACACACACGGAAATTAACCCGCGCAGCGTTTTCCGGCCAAATCCTCACACCCCGTCTCGCGGGGGGGGGGGCGGTTGAAGACCCCCTCTAAAATGCAAATTAAGCATCGCCCGAAAGCGGTGTTATCGGAAAGCGTTCGACGAGTAGGGTCCGGGTCCACCATCCAAAACAATGTCCCCTAAGTGATGTTACCGGGGGGCCAGATTTTCACGACTTTTCACGACTTATTGGTTTGACTCTGGGGAGTTCATTTTAGGGACAAATGAGAAGAAAAAAACTAATTTATTTGGAACGAGAAAAGGACGAGATCGACCAGTGCCATGTTTGTTTGCCATCCCCCCTTTTTTTGTAATTTTTTAAAAACTTTTCTTTAATTTTTATTTTCCAATGGGTAGAGCAGACCGAGAAGCGTAGGTCAACTTGCTCTAATAATAAATGCCTACTTTAGCCAGAATCCTCTATTTGAACTGCAATTGGCAAAGACGGAAAATTGTCATGTAGTCATGAACGAAGAAATGAAATTCCACTGGTACGTTTTGTTACATCCGTAAAGATATGCAAACGCTGAAAGTTTCATTAAATTATCTCTCTCCGTTAAAGCGTGCCGACTGGTTCAACTTTTTTGGCGGTGACCTCGCTTGACCTCGACTAACTCGTTGACTCTAGATTACCGGACTTCAAAATTTCGATACATCGTGCCAAATTGATGTGGGAAAAGGTATGCCAAATTTTGGCGCGCTGCCAGCGCCGTTCGTCCACTATCCGCAAAAAAAACTGAGGGGGCGGTTGAAGACCCCCCCGAGACGGGACGGCCTAAAGAGGTGAGTCAATCAGCAGCTGATTGCAGGTCAACCAGCTTTCTGTGTGGTGGTCAAAACATGCACAACCAACACTGACTAATGATTTAGTATAGCCCGTCGATTAAAAAAAGAATCTAGAGAAATGCATCCATGTGTTTCCTGGAAATAGTGTCTTGCAGGATTTCTGACTAGTAGTAAGTAATATCTTCCCTTCACTGTCCTGCATGTAAGGACTATTGACACTGTTTTATTTATCAATTTGTGAATGGTATTGATGGCATCGAAACGCTAGCCGTCGCCTGAGGTTAATGAACTATGATATTGCATAAATCAACTTTAATATCGTTTGGCTTTCAAGTGAACCACAACTCGCCGGGGTAATTTGTTGTGCTCTTCTATTTTGATACCACCCTGATATAGGGAAATAAAACAGACGCCGATCGATAGCACTAAAACGTTTATCCGAGAGCAAAGCAAATTTTACCCAAAGCTCATTAGCAAGGCCGGAGGTCGGGTCTTAGTTCAGTGAGTGGCATCACTCAAATTTGACGCAAATACAAACTTGCGAGCTACACGTAAATTAATGTGAGTGGAGCAAGATCTTGGTCATCCGTAAGCTATACATGTCTTTAGTTGGGTACCATGCAGGGTGGGGTCACATCGAGAGGTTAGTTTTTAAATTTCCATTTAATAAATATGGGGACACCCTTTGTGGCCAATTCAACAGTAAACTCCAAATTATACTGGATGGACTCTTGACATACTGACCTCGCACACCTGAACCGAGATTCACCAAGTCCGGCGTAAAGTAATGGGCAAGAATCATTGCAAATTTTAGTCACATTACATGTTTCGATACGTCCCCGGTCAAGACCAAGTTGTGAATATTGTAAGTTCTTGGCGTCAAGTTCCGGCTCCCCGATAGTGGATTGCGTGACAACTTTTTGGGTTGGTTTTCCACGAGAAACCAATGACCTCTGTGAAAACAAGGATGTATTTGTGTCAATAGTGCATTTTATGTCTGAACTGGAATTTTGATGCCCCCGATGTCGATGTCAATCCCCCACCTTTCCACGGTGGGGGATTGAGTGCCCCAGTGACCCGCCGACCATCATACTGATAATATAACGCGAGGCGCGAGACTAAGTGCCTCACTCGTCAACTTCAGTCCATACGCTCCCATTCCAATGCCCATCTCATCCCAGCATCCATGTCCCTCACCTGGCCCTGTAACACAGACTATCCATACTATAAGCAGGCAGGGCAACTTCCCCGGTCCTACCCACCAGCTCGGTTTTATCGGGGTAGCCGCCCCTCGGCCCGTCCCCCCGGGGTTGACAGAGTCCTGGAGGTTGAGGTCCCCCGTGGCACAGTGCTAGTTGTGATGGGGGACCAACACACCTCTTTGGTCCTGATATCCCGGAGGGGCGGGCGGGTCCGTGGGCCTCTCGCGGACCAGGTGGCTGATCGCCTCCGCCCGGGGGCCTGGGATTTTTTTCCCAGTGTCCGCCGGCCCGACCGGCTGGGGTCAAGGGGTGGGGAGGGGGGACGCTGTTAGTGCGGTCAGGGTGGTGAGTATCTCCCGGCGACGCTACATGACTCGACGGTCTGTGTCGCAAAACAGATAACCAACCAACCAACTTGTGGACCGTACCCAGGAACACAACAGTAACCGGTATGTCGTCACAATTGTTAATCGCTTTTCTTCATCGCCGGGAAGTTTATGCACCGATAAAAAGGACTCTATAACGGTGGCTAAAATTCTTCTGGAGGTTATTTCACGACATTCTTGGCCGCGAGTAATTATTTCGGACCTAGGCACAGAATTCATAAATACAGTAATTGACTAACTAAACATGCCTGAACATTCGACGTATCACTACCAGTGCGTATACACTCCAAATGGATGGCCATTGAGCGTTGCCACAGTATACAAAACGATTTCTTAGCAAAAGCAATTTACCAAAATCAAGATGACTTTGATGTGAAAGTACCGCAACTTGGGCGCTGCATGACCTCTGCAGTCGATGCGCCCTTAAACCCCAATAACCAACCAACCAAAGTACCCGCAACTCTGGCTACTTACCGAATGACAAATATTGGATGTTCAGGCACGATATCCCCCTTCTTCACGCTATATGGCCGAGATCCAGTCCTTCCCCTAGACAATATACTACAACCGAAAATTAGATATTACCGAGAAGACTACGTACCAAAAATGCTAGCCAACTTACACGAAACTCAATCATATGAAGACCCATATACTGACAGTCACGAGAGGAATCTAGCTTACGCCGACCGAAAAGCGAAGTCGCATAACTTTAAAATAGATTCGGTGTATTATTACACCACCGTGCAACCTGGCACGTCGCAAATTAACATTACCATGTAAACCATTCCACCGAATAATTGAGGAAACCATTCCCGTAAATTACGTAATTAGAAACCAAATTAACAGAAACTCGCCTCGTACAACTCCAAAAAGTATGGTTGGCAGATCCTAACACCGCGTTGGAACCCACAAATATTGACGGGCCAGTTAACAATATCTACATAAAAAGTACAAACCAGAACGCATCACGCCTGAACGCATTCAGCTTTCAAGGTCGGCCAAGCGGGCCGAAGCCGGCCCGAGCAGTATACTAGACGATAGCTGTGTGGAGGTACACATACAGTCAGACGCAATGGCCGCTACCACTGCTGTATCAGAAACGGAAGCGGTCATACCTGGCTCAATGCCACCACCGCCGGTCGAGTCGGGCCGACAGGAAACTGGGTCAGCGCTCACCCGGCCCACTGAGCCAGATCAGCCCCCAGCCCCCAGCAGTGATTCCGAGGATGAGTTGCCTTTGGCCGAAATAGCTGAACGCATGAAACGACCTCTGCCTACGTCTGGTGAATCAGAAAGTGAAAATTAACATTCGCGAGTGACTAAGCGTACAAAATAGGACGGTGATTCCGAGGATAACCTACCTTTATCTGAGCTAGCAGAACGTTTCAGCTCGGCCCAAAGCCCACCGCGAGTTCCCCCAAAAACTACCTTTGGAAGAAGATTCGGACGATTGCCCCAAGAAAAATTGCAGGTTCACGACGATACGTCATCCTCTGAATATGATGTTGATGTTGAATGTGTAAAGATAAAGCCTGAAGGCTAGTATATTCGCAAATTTCGTGGAGAAACGGAGCGCAATTATGCTGGTATAAATGAAATCGCAAATGGTATTGTTCCAATTATTGTTCGCGTAAGCTGTTGATGATAAAAATTGTGGACCTGTGAGTCAATACAAACGGTACAACGTTGTATTGCAAGGCTCGGTGAAGCCATATACGATGACGCGAGTAGCGTCATTTTTTATAGATTGTCCTGTACTGGTATGAAGATGTTAAGCAGGACGCTGTGACGTCAAATTATGTCGTCTTGTTACGCCAGTATTTTATTACGTTACAGAACGTCGCGAGTGGTCGAAATAATCCCTATCCTATTATTCCTTATACTCGAGACTACCCACGGAACTTTGTTTTTACCGCGCGGTGCATTGTATGCCACTCGTAAAACGTGGAATGTGCACATACCTATTCCAAAAGACTTTGTATCGAGCATGTTCATGAACATGAGCCCCACACGTTACACGTATTTGAAAAACGTATGACCCAATACCTAGCTGATCATCCACACTTCCCATATGTAATCTATGTGAAATCCCAACTGGGCAACCACCTGACAACGTTTCGACTGAACCTAGCCGACATCCCTGAAGCAGCTCGATCAACCATCCCACGAAACACATAGGCCCAAAAGGTCTGTGCTACCATTCATCGGAGAAGCCCTATCATACATGTT
>JAOTOL010000346.1:0-52237 GCA_034440575.1 Imbricaverruca yamaguchii | reverse complement strand
GCCACACCGGCAAGAATTCGGATTCAATTTATGTTGAAAAAATTGTGTGGCAGTTTTTCACCCAGTTCATCAACCTCTCATCGAGTCTTGCTGGTTGGTTGGTTATTGGTTTTACGACACATCGACCATGCAGCGTCGCCAATCTCTCACGCCGATTGGTCGCTGGCGAAGAGTAGCAGGTGAGACTCGAACCCACAACTTTTCGATTGTGAGACGAGCAACTTACCCCTGGACTACTCGTCCACCCTCTCATCGAGTCGATATAACCCACCGACTGGAAGTGGCACGGAGGGGAAAAGTGTCTTTTGTGGGTTGGTGCCAACTGACCCTTGGTGATGCGAGGTAGACCTAACCATTGCACCACGCCAAATTTTGTTTCTCTGCCCTACACCCTTCCCATTTGCTGGTAAATTTGTCCTCTTCCTTTGCATATTTTGTACTATTTGAAGTCGATAACATTACTTTTCTCGAAAACATTCGTGATTTATGTTCAGACGCCTTCTCTCCGAAGAATCTGTCCAAAAGCAACTTGTTTTCACGGCCAATGTCACTGCTTGGGCAATATCAATAATTTCTACAATATCGCGTCTGTAGAGGCGTTAATGCTCTAACCGCAATCCGATTCGTTCTTCTCTATGCCCGAAAACATACTTGTCTTGCCTTCTAGCTGTTTGCAGGACTCTGATGTGATTTGGTGTCGTGCGTTGCAGTGCAGGCTTGACCAGCAGCTCCACGTCCAGCAACGCCACTCCCAACGACGTCGTCTCCATCAGCACCACCGACAACATCGCCACCACCAACAACGACGACGACGTCCTCACCAACACCGTCACCATCATGCTCACCAACGATCCGACCAACACCAACACTGCGACGCAGACCAGCATGACCACGGTCAACACCTCAGTCACCGACAACTCGCAAAACACCAACACCGGCGGCACAAACACCAACACCAACACCAATAACGGGTAGCGAATGAAGGCGCAGGTGTTTGCCCATGGACGTTGCAGTTGCTTTATCCGGTGCACGTACCTAGAAGACTCTAGAAGCTAGTGAAGCTCCCTCCAATCTAGAAGCTTCCTCACTAGAAGCTAGAAGATTCCTCGCACATGGAAGCTTCCTTAAACCTGAAGCTTCCTCGCTATGTTTTATTCAGCTGTCTGGTACATCGCACAATTGTGGTGGTGCGAGATGCCCCACCTCCACCACCACCACAAACAAAAATACATGGCTGAAACCCAATTCCAAATGCCTTGGAAGAAAACATCGCAAAAATAACTCACCACTCTGGGATATAAACATATATTCGTTCTGAAAAAATGTGGGACATTCTGAACGGCGGCGTACAGAAAGAATTAAAATAAATAGAAGCAACCTTGTCGCCCGGATGATGCTCATCGAAAATTGCACACACCAAGGTTGCGGCTTTTCGCACTATGCCTATGAATATGCGCTCACTGTCGAGGACACTAACGATGCTGTGATTACGGCAGTGACATTTCAAGAACAGAGGGAGAGCTTTTTACATACATTCTGGTGTGATTTTCTGAGCACGGTGTTATTTTGTGTTCATTGGCGCACCGCTTGCAAATAATGTTGGTGGCCCCACTTCGACACCCACGCTGAAAAGAGAACAAAATTTTGTTCCGACTTCTCTAATTTCTTCTTCTTGCCGTTCTTGCTGAAAAGGGGCAGTTATGAAATATTCAAGGTATTGAACTGCATATTTTATTTGCAACATTTGCGCCACGGCCCTTTTTATTTTATGTTTAAATTTGATGCGTAACGCTAAGATGCCAACCGTTGGCATGTGACACCTGTTGTTATTTCTGTGGAACCGTGTGATTTGCTGAATTCGTATGCTACGATTCCCACTCTTTTATATGTCGACGTGAGTAATTTGCGGCACCTGCTTCTAGACTGATCAATTATTGAGCCTATGCATAATTTATTCCACAACATCTCGCAACACGTCCGTCGTAATTCCAAAGGCGTTCAGCCAGTAATTAGGTTGCTACAGGGCGTGCAATAAGTGATGGCGACAATCGAGTGGAGGCTCATCACTTTCGTAAGTTGGTCTCGAAACTCGTGGGCTTGACTGACTTCATCTGATGAATCAGCAGATAAAGGTGTACTTCTGAGTAGAGTCGCGATTTTCGGCCACCTGCCCGGTTGCTGTGTTAGGATGCTGTAGGATGCTTATTCCGTCTGTTAGTATGTAGGTGTGTGTATCTATGGTAACTATGTATCCTGGTATGCATGCATTTATGGCATCTATTGTATCTATCCATGCATGCCAGTAGAACAGGATTGGCCTACGTTGGAAGTGCTGGCAGCTGGTCGCTGGCTGCAGCGTCAGGACCTGGAGTCGCGGAAGCGGGGCGAGGCAGAAGAGAGTGCGACCATTACGGCGATGGCGCGTGCAGTCCTGTGACCGCGGGAGCCGGGGCCCGGCGGACGTTGACGATTCGCCAGACGATCAGTGCCGTGTGCTGATCGCATTAGCCCGCCCGCTGATGTCTGTCCGGACCCCTCGCGTCCCCCCCCGCCTCGGCACGGAAGTGGTGCTCAGTGGCCGGTCTGTTGATGCCCCCTCCTCGGTCGGAACGTGCAGATCGACTGTCTGCAGGGGGAGCAATATAACACATTTTTGCAAAGTAATCTGGGATGGTAGTGAACTGCCCCCGCGTTTGCTTACTTTGGAGCCGCTGCCAGCTTTTAGGAACGGAGAAGATGAATGCTATGCATGCACCGGAGACGCATACGTGGTCGACTGAGATGATGATGCATTTTGAACGTCGACCGCTGTGATATACGCTGGCTTAGTGTTCAGCACGACATAGACTGCGTTGTTTTCGGTTGATATTCTTGCTGTTGTTCTTGTCGTTGTTGAGGACGCGACGTTGGATTGTGCCACACGAGTTTGCTTGGTTTCACATCTCTGCGCGTGCCCTCGGTGGACTGTTAGTGTGGATAATATACGTATGCATGACATCGTTTTCCGACTGATGAGCCTACTCATGACCACCATGACGGAGGGTGGTGAGCTTAGAGTCGGGGCCGCATGGACCGGACAACGCCTGATCTATCACCACGGCGTCGGAAAGCGCTCGACCTTGTCACCCTCGCACGTGACTAAATAGCCAGTGCTGTCACCCGCGCACGTGACTAAACAGCCAGTACTGTCACCCTCGCACGTGACTAAATAGCCAGTGCTGTCACCCTCGCACGTGACTAAATAGCCAGTGCTGTCACCCCACCACGTGACTAAATAGCCAGTGCTGTCACCCGCGCACGTGACTAAACAGCCAGTACTGTCACCCTCGCACGTGACTAAATAGCCAGTGCTGTCACCCGCGCACGTGACTAAACAGCCAGTACTGTCACCCTCGCACGTGACTAAATAGCCAGTGCTGTCACCCGCGCACGTGACTAAATAGCCAGTGCTGTCACCCTCGCACGTGACTAAATAGCCAGTGCTGTCACCCTCGCACGTGACTAAATAGCCAGTGCTGTCACCCTCGCACGTGACTAAATAGCCAGTGCTGTCACCCGCGCACGTGACTAAATAGCCAGTACTGTCACCCGCGCACGTGACTAAATAGCCAGTGCTGTCATACGCGCACGTGACTAAATAGCCAGTCAAATAACCGTACTGTCACCCGCGCACGTGACTAAATAGCCAGTACTGTCACCCGCGCACGTGACTAAATAGCCAGTACTGTCACCCGCGCACGTGACTAAATAGCCAGTACTGTCATACGCGCACGTGACTAAATAGCCAGTACTGTCATACGCGCACGTGACTAAATAGCCAGTGCTGTCACCCGCGCACGTGACTAAATAGCCAGTACTGTCACCCGCGCACGTGACTAAACAGCCAGTACTGTCACCCGCGCACGTGACTAAATAGCCAGTACTGTCACCCGCGCGCGTGACTAAATAGCCAGTGCTGTCACCCGCGCACGTGACTAAACAGCCAGTACTGTCACCCGCGCACGTGACTAAATAGCCAGTACTGTCACCCGCGCACGTGACTAAATAGCCAGTACTGTCACCCGCGCGCGTGACTAAATAGCCAGTACTGTCATACGCGCACGTGACTAAATAGCCAGTACTGTCATACGCGCACGTGACTAAATAGCCAGTGCTGTCACCCGCGCACGTGACTAAATAGCCAGTACTGTTTGATTTGCTAAGAAAGAATATCCCTGGCTTGGGATTTTCTAAGTGCGTTGTCGTGCCGGGGCGCGCCGCTTAACAACTATCTTTGGCGAATGTTGCATTATGTATTTCATGCACAATTGCATACACAGAACGTCAAATAATTTGCCCTTTATCGGACAATGGATACATATCCATCCGAATATGCAAACAAGTATAATACCGGAGTCCTTTCCGTATCGAACTTACTTGCATTCTGTCGCAATTAATCGCACTATCACTAAATTATCCACACACGCCGAAATATTCACTGCGAATCGGAACTCCAATGCAGTTCTGCCGAAATAGGTTGCACTGCTACCAAAATAAATCCTGCTGAACCGAAGCTGAAGCTGTTACTTCTAATTTGGATGCACTGTGCCGAACTTCCGAAAATTCGTGCACTCATCGCTGAAATTGATGCATAGGCGGCGAAGTTGGACGAAAAAGGTGGAGATGACAGCTTCATCCGACATTCAACTAGGACAACATGAGCACACATCTATGCAAATTAGAACTCTATAGGTGACTCAACCAGTAACTATATCAGTGGGTTGATCAATGACTCAATCGGCGACTCAACCAATGACCCGACCAGTGAGTCGATCAGTGACTCCACCAGCAACTCGAGCATCGCGTCGCCTCCGGTGCGCAGCGATCACTAGTGCGGTGGTGATGCTGGTGATGTTGCTTCAAGAGCTGCCGCCGAGAGAAACAGACGTGCTGTAGAGGTAAGCGTCAACACGCTACCACCTCATGGAGGAACCTGTCCAGTCCACGCAACACAGAGAGTGGTTTGGGTTTCAACTCCATAATTATTCGCTTCCCCTTTCCAGCGCCAATTTGTTGATCCATGAGGTGGTGGGAGTGTGTGTGTGTGGGGGGGGGGGTCACGATGCAATCCTTGGAAGGAGATGCCAAGATAAAACTGCCAAGGGGTGCCAGAGTGATAACTATGTGGAAGTCGGCGGAAATAATTCAATCACGTCTGTTGGACAATATTCGTCCCTTCTACCCCCGCCCCCACACCCGAGAACCCCACCTGAACTGCTCCATCTTCCGCACGGCCTGACCAGATGAACTCGAGCTATAGTTTTAAAATCACCCGTATGCTTCTTCAATTGAAGTCACAGCAGTCTATATGACTAAGTTTGGAAAACTTTAGTGAACAAAATGTAATAGGACGGTAACTTTCATCAAAATTATAAAACATTTCATGGGCAGGTTTGTATCTGGCTGACAGATTTGAGCCTGTCAGCCAGATAATGGCTTGCAGCTTCCAATTCCAATTATTATTGCAATTGCATTAACAATTGCACTTGCATGAATAATTGCAATTGCATGAATAATTGCAATTGCATGGAAAATTGCAATTGCATGCATAATTACAACTGCTTTTCTAATTGCAATTACATTGTGCTAATAATTGAAATTGCATTTCAATAATAAGAATTTTAAGTATCATTCTGGAAATTGCAATTATTGGGTATAGTCGGAGACATCGGAGGAGTTCGCCGTTTCTTCCGTGGCTTGCACGGCCGATGTTCTCCTGAGCCATACCAATGCCTTATAGGGTAGTCCTTCCGCTACGTTATTAGGGTGAGATAACCTCAGCATTATTGGGAGCCATATGAACACCTGTTGTTTGACATCTGCATTCATGCTCGGAGAAGGCTGTTGCGATTGTTTGTAAGGGTGATATTGACATTTGGCTGCGTTTCCGATGCACTGTATGCGAGCACAGAGCGGTCGAGGGAGCGCTAGGCCTCACAGTGACTCTGTGACAGGGTGGAGTGATACTATCGACGGTGTCGACTCTGTGAGACGGTGGAGTGATACTATCGACGGTGTCGACTCTGTGAGACGGATCTCCGGACGGCGGAGTCGCATCGCCGCGAAGAAAAGCGCCACCAGAAACAACAGCAGGAGGAAAACATGGTCAAAGATGATGAGAGCCGTCGGCATGGCAACCGGGTGACGCGGACCAATCGAGTGATCAGCGCCTCCGGTCTGGACCAATCAGGCAGCCCGGAGCAAGCAGTGGGTGTTGGAAACTGCGCAGCGGTCGGCTTGCGTTTGAACGAAAAGCTTCGACAACGTCAAGAGGATCGGACGATGCTGTTGATGCTGTAGCAGACGTCAGCCGCCGCTGTTAGGCGCCAGTTCGCAGCCAAGCCGGCCGAGATTCAAGACGCTCCGGGCTTCCTGCCAGCGCCTCGCACCGAGTACTCCGATCAGCGATGTGAGCCCAAGTGTGTTGGGTCCGAGTTCTTCGATCAGAGATGTGAGCCCAAGCGTGTCGGGTCCGTCCGTGTGGTAGCGGTAGGCGTTGCGGACGTTCCAGGCTCACAAGCGTTGGCGAATGTCGCGCCGCATCGAACGCAGAACTCGAATCACAAGCACCAGCACGGTCTTGAAGCACCAACTTGGCGAGTGGCTTGCGCTGATGACCTGCAAGAAATGATACAGCGTTTATCGTTTGCCTCCAGTTAGCTGAACTCGTACTCACGGGACACCCTGTCGGGGAGATAACGAGCGACCGTGTTGCATGCCTTCACATTTTAAAATGTTTTGAAATGCTTCTCGAAACTTCGAATTCGCCTTGAGGATGTTCGCACCCACTGTAAAAAAATATATATTTAGGCAGGCAATGAAGTAGTGTTCTGTAAAATGATGGAGTGCGTGCCTTAAATATGGTCAATGGAAATCCCATCTAAATTCAAGTGAGTCGTAACCAAAGCACCAATACTCGTCATCAACAACATCACGCCGATACGCTCCACCTACCACAAAACACCAACCGTTCAATGCTAAATTCTTATTCAAAATGCTGTGAGTGGGGATCGGAGAATGGATCTTGTTTTGTATTTTGGCGGTTCAGGCCGCTCTTGATCTCCCTCCCTCCTCCCCAGCATGATACCGCCTCCCACTCTTCACGCCCACTCCGCTCCAGTGCTAGATTGTGCCAACTCAACGTGGACAAAATCAAGGTGCGCCCAATGCCATCGTTCCACACATTTCTTCCCGACCAGCGAAAGCAAGACCTTCCAATACCCTAATTCGCGCCACCGTTGTATTCAACGAGCATTGTGTTTTATTCGGTGAGCAACCAGCAACGACCCTCCCCCCCTAATCGCTATCATAAAGCGGCACCCGTTGGGTTGAGGAGAACCAAGGCATAATCACCGAACAGAGGCTTCAAAAACAAGAGAATATAACGCGTGTTAAGCAGTGTAGGAGAGGTAGACAGGTTGGGGCGTCTGGAAGTAAACTAAATAGATAGTGGCCACCGCACGTGGAGGGCATGTATTGTGAAATAAATAAATAAATAAATAAACATGGCCACGAAGGACATGAGTCATGCCTCCCCTCAGCTGCATGAAGGTTGATTGATAAAACAGTAGTTTCATTCTCCAAATGGAAGTCGTAAAATGCTGTCAGCATGACAGCATATTATGCAGCAAATTGAGTTCAGCAAAATACAAATCGTCGAACAGCCCGTCTATACTTTGAATCCGATGCAACATCAGAGGCATGGGGCATGGCATACACGGTGTCACGTGTCAATTAAGGCCATCTCCGAAGCATGTGATGCAGAAAATTGAGTTCATCCAAATACAAAACGTCCAATAAGTTGAAGTTGAAAGGAAGCATCTGTTGTCGGTGGTGGCCTTGGGGAGGGGTGCAGGAAGACGGTGGAGTCTTCCGCCGCCAGTGCGCCGCGGTCGGGTCGGGTCGGGTCGGGTCGGGTCGGGTCGGGTCGGGTCATGTGTACCCCGCGGCTCGGTGGGCCATCGGTCAGCTGAGTGCGGCCCAGTAGTGACGGAGCGGGCGGCCGGGTGGTCGCTCGTGCAGCGTGCGCTGTGGTGTGGAAAGTGCGACGTTTTTTAGTGGTCATTTGAACACGTCCGACGGAATTATTGCAGTTCAAGGTAACTACGAGACAAGCTGCACACACATTTCACCTCCATGACGCATACAAAAGGATTAGGTTGTGTGTGTGTGGGTGAATTTTGCCAGCCTGCCACCGTGTTGTGATGTCGGCTGGTTCCGATTGAAGAGAAGATGTGTAAGGGAGTGAGTAGCGTAGGGTAGGGGGATGAGTCCGAGGTGGAGGTTTAGTAGAGTCGTCGAGCAGTGATGAAGTAGCGTTGAGATGGACTTGAAGAGTAGAGCTGGGGTAGTCCGGATCGATTGAAGATGTAGAGCTGGTGCAGTAGAGTTGTTTGAGAGCCGGAGATGATGAAGTCGAGAGAGAGGGTTAGTCCGGTCGGTGCCACATTGGGGTATGGGGTGTAGTGTGTGTGTGGGGGGGGGGGGTCTGGTCATCGCCAAAAGTGAACATTGGAAGAACATTTTTGTTGTTGATTTTTTCTCTTTTCTTTTGGTAACATATCTTTTACTTTTTTCCTTTTTCATGGTTTTGTTCATTTTCTCTTTCGTTTATTAGCATATCTTTTCCTCTTTTTTTTTGCTTTTTCCTTTTTTCCTTTTTCACAATTGTTCCATAATCCGTGTAGTCTTGAGAAAGTGGAAGAGGTGTTCGTGTAATGCTGGATGGCCGTCGTTGAGGAGCGTGGTGAGGTTCAGTGGGATGTTGTTCGTTGTGCAGTAGTTTGTAATATATTGTCTTTGGTTGTTGTATTTGGTGCAGTATATAAGCATGTGTTTGACTGTGAGTGTGTGGCGGCAGGTAGTGCATTGTGGTCGTGGTTGATTGCGTAGGAGGTATGAGTGTGTGAGTACTGTGTGCCCTATGCGTAGTCGTGTCAGTGTCCGTTCTCTGAGTCTGGTGTTATGGTTGATGGAGTGCCAGTATTCGTGTTTGGGGTGTATTTCGTGTAGCTGTGTTATTACTGTATCCCATGATTGTTGCATGTGTTTGTTGATGGCCTGTCGTATTGTGGGGTAGTAGTCTGATTGTGAGCAGGGACGTTGTGTGATTTGTTTAAATATTGTGGCTATGTTTGCTTTTGTGTCTGCGTGTTCGTTGCCGTGTATGTTTGTGTGACTTGGGATCCAGAGAAGTGTTGGTCGTTGTGGTAGAGTGAGTTGTTTGTGGATTTGTAGTATTTTGGATATGAGGGGGTGTTTGTATTTGGTGTGGGGTGTTATGCTCTGTAATGTTGATTTTGCGTCTGTGTCTATAAGGTTGTGTTCAATTTTGGTGTTGTAGATGGTACAGTTTGTCGAGAAGATCGCGAATAATTCTGCTGTGTATGTGGATGCTGTGTCGTGCAGACGGGCGCGTAGGATGACCCCCGGCGGTGTTGCGTTGGGGTACAGCACCGCCGCTGTGCCCGTCTGCTGTGTATGTGATTTGGAACCGTCGGTATATATGATGTTGTAGTTGGCGTACTGTGCTGTGAATTGTAGGAATAGTTATTGTATTTCTGCGTGTGTGTGTGTTTTTTCGGTTAGTCAATGAGGAAGTGTGTGTTGGGTGTAGACTTTTTCCACCCTGCGATGGGTTGTGGGAGTGGTGTTGTCGTTGGGAGTGTTATATCCAGTGTGTTGGCGTGTCTGTGTATGCGGCAGCCTATTGTGGTCTGTAGTCGTGAGGAATTAATGAGTTGGTGTCTGCGTGTTGTGCGCAGTTTTAGTGCCTGTGTGCTGTTTCGTGAGTTGTGTTTTGTAGTGGTATCTAAGTAGTGCTTTTGTACGTCTGTGCTGTAGTTCTGGGATGTGGTTGTATATGTGAAGAGCGTGATAAGGTGAGGTGGTGTTCACCTTATCACGTGTCCTGTGATTATCCTGTGACTATTTGTAGACATTGTCGTTGAATAGAATCTAGAATTTTGAGGTTTGATTTAGCTGCGTTTTCGAAGAGTGGGGATCCGTATTTCATAATTGGCCGAATGAGTGATTTGTAAAGGGTTAGAAGTGTGTTTCGGTCGGATCCCCAGTGTGTGTCAGAAAGTGCTCGCAGTATGTTGATTCTTTTTGAGGCGCGGTTTTGCATGTTTAGGTCTTAAAACTTCGTCGTTGGTCTCATGTGATACCTATAAATTTTGTTGTGGTGACAAAGGGAATGGGTGAGTTATTTATTATTTGGGGCTGTAGGTTTGTGCCTCTGTTGTAGCCGAATATCATGCATGTGGATTTGAGTGGTGCTATATGAAGGTTTAGTGTGGCAAGTTTGTTGTGGAGTTCTGTTCGTGCGTGTTGTAGTACTGTTAGTGCGTGTGTTGATGCTTCTGTTGATGTCCATAATACTATGTCGTCGGCGTAGATTGCAATTTTGGTCGAAAAGTTGTCTGTGATGGCTGAATTTAGAGCTAAAATGAAGAGTAGGGGACTGAGAACTGAGCCTTGCATTAAACCGGTTGTGGGGAATTTAGCGTCTGAGGTGTGGGGCTCAATTTTTACTTGAAAAGATCTGTTGAGTAGGTAGAAATGTAGGTAGTGCATCAGTCTGCTTTGTATGTCGATGTTGTGTAAGTGTTGTAGTAGTGCTGTTATGTTAATGGTGTCACAGGCTTGTTTTAGATCCAGGAAGACGGCCGTCGTGGAACGTTTCCTGGCCGCCGCTTCCTGGATGCTTGCGATGAGGTAAGTGAGGTTGTCAAGTCATGATCGATTGGGAAGGAAGCCTGATTGAATAGGAGATATTAAGTTTTGTGTTTAAATGATATAGAGGAGGCGTTTTTAAAAGGCATTCGAATAGTTTGTGGAAGCAGCTAGTGAGGGCAATAGGGCTATAGGAGGTGCAAAAAGTTGAATCTGTGTTTGGTTTAGGTATGAGTAGGAGAGAAGCGTGTAGCCAGGATTGTGGGTATGTATGTGTGGTCCATGTGGTGTTGTAAGTGTTGAGTAGTGTGTGCAGTGCTGACGTTGGTAGGTGTTTGAAGAAAGAATAGTGTATGTTGTCCGGTCCTACGCATGTTACCTGTCTGTGTGATTGCTAATTGTAGTTCTGTAGCAGTCGCACAGACAGGTAACATGTGTGTAGGACCGGACAACATTCACTATTCTTTCTTCAAACACCTACCAACGTTTGAAGAAAGAACAGTGAATGTTGTCCGGTTTAGGTTTAGTTAGATTAGGTTAGGTTAGATTCTTCGAAGTTAGAAAAAATCGTAAAAAATTAAGTAAAATATATTTATTCAAAAACAGTAAAGGCTAGCTTAGGTACGAGCGGGAAAAAAATATTTGGAAATTTTCCATTAAAAATTGCTTCCCTGCGTGGAAAGTAAGGATAGGTTCAATAAGGTTACGCTACATCTTTTTCTGTATTTTGAACATTACTTTTATGACATATTGTCCAACCCCAAGAGACCCCAACTCAAAGTCCAACTCTTTACGCGATATTTTGCCACCCAACTGAAAAGTATGCACTTACAGAGGAAATCCGTAATCACATCACGTTCAGCACATTCGTAGGCATTGCATTAAAATGAGACCAACTTCACCCATCTGACAAAGCTGTGTGACACATGACCATCGGACTTGGAATATCTGCCAAGGCACAGGAGATGGCGGCCGGTACACAACGTCAGCTGGGGGCGGGGAGGGGGCGCAGCACGTCTGCCGCCTCAAAATACGCTGTACGAAGAGTGGGGGAGGAGGAGCATGGGCAGTTACCATGTTCCTCCCATGTTCCCATGTTTCCAGCGCCCAGCACATGGGCATCACCGGGACCAGACGGTCAGAAATCCCAGCCTTTGCTACAACTGAGCGATCAAAGATGAAACTCGTTCTCCGTCTCAGCTACCCTGTGGTTATCAGTTTTCTACATAGCTGGATAATCTCGCCTTCCTTTTAGAAAGCTTCACTTTTCTATGTAAGTAGTGCCCTTTACGTCGGGAACTCGAAGGGGAACTTTCATGGGAACCGAAGTACTCATCTGTGAAACTTTCCCCGTTCCAGTAAGTGTTCAATTCATTCCAAGGACATCAGGAGTTGAAAATGAATCGTTCGAGCCGTTCCTCCAAGTTGCCCACTTTATGATGAAATATGCATTATCACATCTTCTCTTAATCAGAGGCGAAAAAAACAGAGTAAAAATGTGTGCGGGAGGGGAAGGGGCAAAACGCCTTTTGAAGTTGATTCCTACCGTGCATCACCATAGCACTAATGCAAAGCTTTCATACAAAATGTGTGTGTGTGTGGTGATGGATGCCCCTCCCCTGTTCCTACACACATTGTCTTCATTGCTGAAATGTGCATTCTTTGTGTTGAAAATTGTGTTTTGCTGACAACCTTTCGGAAATAGATTTCTTAGTCACATGGAATACTTGCCATATTTGCCCGCGCACTTCCCCAAAAAAGTTGGAAAACGAGCTTCCGATTGTGCCAGTGGTGATGAACTCTCCTCTCCGTCCCGGTAACTCTCACCTTCGCCAGCTAACCTCCCGGCACGGAACTCTGGAACTCCTCGAGGGCTGCGCGTCAGTCTCACAGCCGTCTCGGCGTTTCCAGCGCGTCTGCGGCGCGAGCTGACGCGGCGGCGCCGACGACCACTGTCCGACGCGCACTGCCGGGTCGGACGGCGTCTGCGGCGTCGCAGTCGTCGGTACGAGGGTTCGTCAAAAGACCGGGTGGCGCGCCTCGGGTCCCGTGTAGTGGTGCGAAGGTACAGGAGTAGGTTCAATACAATAGTATAATGCAATACAATACAATACAATACAATACAATACAATACAATACAATGCAATGCAATGCAAAATAGTACAATACAAAGGCACAGTACAAACTCAAGGACTACTAAGAACTAAAAAGGACCAACGAGGTCCCGTCCCAGATATAAAATGCCCTTGAAATAGGAGCTACACTATATTGAAGACGATAATGCGTATCTACAAGCAGGAGAGATCCCTGAGGCATGAAGTAGATACCGTAGCAGTCAGATAATACTTGATTGAGATTCCTTTAAGGCTGAGAGTGAACTTGATGAACAAGGTCTCCTGAGAGATTAAACACGAATTCCTTGCTGGCTGGTGATTGGTGTGAAGAGATCCGAGAGACCGGTACCGGACATGAGGATTACCGGACTGCTGTACCTTGTAATATAGGTCCAACACGTCTCGCAATAGCTACGCCAGCGCCGAGCGCCTATCTTAAAAACACAAAAACATAAAGACATGAAAGACTAGTGCAACTATGAGCCACAAGGTCCCTTCTTGGTTGCACTCTGTACACTCAACCAGTTGCCCACCAAATTTGTCAATCAGCCCTCCCTGTAATACTTAAAAGCAAGCCCTCTATTCTTATAATGATTGTCTATGCTGTTTTTAAAGATGTTCAATGTGCTGCTACTGACAATGTTTTCTGGCAGCTGGTTCCAGTGTTCTACTATCCTGTTGGTGAAGAAAGTCTGTCTTAACCTTGCTCTGCTGTGGTTAACATTAATTTTGAATTTATGACCTCTAATTGCATCATCTCTGTTAAATTAAAACAATTCCCCAAGATATCCCCTCTCCAGACCATGGACAAATTCAAAGACCTCGATGAGATACGTGTGTCAAGACAGCCCACGGTCAGCCCACGCTCGGCCCACGCTCAGCCCATAATAGCGGCCCCTTCAAAAACGCTCAAAATATAGCATAGCATGCATCTTGACGTGCTGAACACAATGGTAGTCTCCATAGCTTGGTGCATGCAATAGTATAGCTTCCGAAGCTAATTATAATCTAAAATTTGAATTGCCAACACAAAATCCCAACCTTCCACCAAACAAACCAAACAGTACATGAAAACAACTCGCCATAGTACGCACAGTTCAACGCTGCACATTTCTAACTGCTTTACACCGTACCTCTTAGCTCCCTACCTATGATTCGGTTTTTGACGTAATGTTTTACTTCCCATAGGGTTTAGCATGGAGGTCAATGGGTGGGATATGACCGGCCCCTGCAATTTCTCTAATTTTTTGTATGCCAGCAACCCCACCTCCGACACTTGCATTTCCGGGGGAATTTCCCGGGTGCATCAGTATTCTCACCCAATAAATGAGGGTGAGAACATCTACCAAAATCCAGATCTGAGCGAATGCGGTCATGCTTCATCTCAAATTAAGCCCCGTGTCAAGCTGAAGTCAAAACTACCCCTGCTGAAATTATGCCTTCCCAACTTTATCCGTTGCATACTTATGGATTCGGTTTTTGACGTAATGCATTATTCGCATGGAGGCCAATGGGTGGGATATGACCGGCCCCTGGGATTTCTCTGATTTTTGGCATGCCAGCAACCCCACCTCCGACACTTGCATTTCCGAGGCAATTTCCCGGGTGCATCAGTATTCTCACCCAATAAATGAGGGTGAGAACATGCACTAAAATGCAGATCTGAGCGAATGCGGTCATGCTCCATCTTAAATGAATCCCCCCGTCAAGCTAAACTCAAAACTACCCTTCCTGAAATTATACGTTGCCAACTTTATCAGTTGCATACTTATGGATTCGGTTTTTGACGTAATGCATTATTCGCCATAGGGTTTAGCATGGAGGCCAATGGGTGGGATATGACCGGCCCCTGCGATTTCTCTGATTTTTGGTATGCCAGCAACCCCACCTCCGACACTTGCATTTCCGAGGGAATTTCCCGGGTGCATCAGTATTCTCACCCAATAAATGAGGGTGAGAACATACACCAAAATCCAGATCTGAGCGAATGCGGTCATCCTTCATCTCAAATTAATCCGCGTGTCAAGCTGAACTCAAAACTACCCTTCCTGAAATTGTACGTTGCCAACTTTATCCGTTGCATACTTATGGATTCGGTTTTTGACGCAATGCATTATTCGCCATAGGGTTTAGCATGGAGGCCAATGGGTGGGATATGACCGGCCCCTGCGATTTCTCTGATTTTTGGTATGCCAGCAACCCCACCTCCGACACTTGCATTTCCGAGGAAATTTCCCGGGTGCATCAGTATTCTCACCCAATAAATGAGGGTGAGAACATACACCAAAATCCAGATCTGAGCGAATGCGGTCATCCTTCATCTCAAATTTATCCGCGTGTCAAGCTGAACTAAAAACTACCCTTCCTGAAATCATACGTTGCCAACTTTATCAGTTGCATACTTATGGATTCGGTTTTTGACGTAATGCATTATTCGCCATAGGGTTTAGCGTGGAGTCCAATGGGTGATTTCAGGAAGGGTAGTTTTGGGTTCAGCTTGACATGGGGATTAATTTGAGGTGAAGGGTGACCGCATTCGCTCAGATCTGGATTTTGGTGTATGTTCTCACCCTCATGTATTGGGTGAGAATACTGATGCACCCAGGAAATTTCCTCGGAAATGCAAGTGTCGGAGGTGGGGTTGCTGGCATACCAAAAATCAGAGAAATCGCAGGGGCCGGTCATATCCCACCCATTGGCCTCCATGCTAAACCCTATGGCGAATAATGCATTACGTCAAAAACCGAATCCATAAGTATGCAACTGATAAAGTTGGCAACGTATAATTTCAGGAAGGGTAGTTTTTAGTTCAGCTTGACGAGGGGATTCATTTAAGATGAAGCATGACCGCATTCGCTCAGATCTGCATTTTTGTGCATGTTCTCACCCACATTTATTGGGTGAGAATACTGATGCACCCGGGAAATTTTATCGGAAATACAAGTGTCGGAGTTGGGGTTGCTGGCATACTAAAAATCTGAGAAATCGCAGGGGCCGGTCGTATCCCACCCATTGGCCTCCATGCTAAACCCTATGGCGAATAATGCATTACGTCAAAAACCGAATCCATAAGTATGCAACTGATAAAGTTGGCAACGTATAATTTCAGGAAGGGTAGTTTTGAGTTCAGCTTGACGAGGGGATTCATTTAAGATGAAGCATGACCGCATTCGCTCAGATCTGCATTTTAGTGCATGTTCTCACCCTGATTTATTGGGTGAGAATACTGATGCACCCGGGAAATTTCCTCGGAAATGCAAGTGTCGGAGGTGGGGTTGCTGGCATGCCAAAAATCAGAGAAATCGCAGGGGCCGGTCATATCCCACCCATGGCCTCCATGCTAAACCCTATGGCGAATAATGCATTACGTTAAAAACCGAATCCATAAGTATGCAACGGATAAAGGTGGCAAGGCATAATTTCAGCAGGGGTAGTTTTGACTTCAGCTTGACACGGGGCTTAATTTGAGATGAAGCATGACCGCATTCGCTCAGATCTGGATTTTGGTGGATGTTCTCACCCTCATTTATTGGGTGAGAATACTGATGCACCCGGGAAATTCCCTCGGAAATGCAAGTGTCGGAGGTGGGGTTGCTGGCATACCAAAAATCAGAGAAATCGCAGGGGCCGGTCATATCCCACCCATTGGCCTCCATGCTAAACCCTATGGCGAATAATGCATTACGTCAAAAACCGAATCCATAAGTATGCAACTGATAAAGTTGGCAACGTATAATTTCAGGAAGGATAGTTTTGAGTTCAGCTTGACGAGGGGATTCATTTAAGATGAAGCATGACCGCATTCGCTCAGATCTGCATTTTAGTGCATGTTCTCACCCTCATTTATTGGGTGAGAATACTGATGCACCCGGGAAATTTCCTCGGAAATACAAGTGCCGGAGGTGGGGTTGCTGGCATACTAAAAATCAGAGAAATCGCAGGGGCCGGTCGTATCCCACCCATTGGCCTCCATGCTAAACCCTATGGCGAATAATGCATTACTTCAAAAACCGAATCCATAAGTATGCAACTGATAAAGTTCGCAACGTATAATTTCCGGAAGGGTAGTTTTGAGTTCAGCTTGACGAGGAGATTCATTTAAGATGAAGCATGACCGCATTCGCTCAGATCTGCATTTTAGTGCATGTTCTCACCCACATTTATTGGGTGAGAATACTGATGCACCCGGGAAATTTTATCGGAAATACAAGTGTTGGAGGTGGGGTTGCTGGCATACCAAAAATCAGAGAAATCGCAGGGGCCGGTCATATCCCACCTATTGGCCTCCATGCTAAACCCTATGGCGAATAATGCATTACGTCAAAAACCGAATCCATAAGTATGCAACGGATAAAGTTGGCAAGGCATAATTTCAGCAGGGGTAGTTTTGAGTTCAGCTTGACACGGGGCTTAATTTGAAATGAAGTATGACCGCATTCGCTCAGATCTGCATTTTAGTGCATGTTCTCACCCTCATTTATTGGGTGAGAATACTGATGCACCCGGGAAATTCCCTCGGAAATGCAAGTGTCGGAGGTGGGGTTGCTGGCATACCAAAAATCAGAGAAATCGCAGGGGCCGGTCATATCCCACCCATTGGCCTCCATGCTAAACCCTATGGCGAATAATGCATTACGTCAAAAACCGAATCCATAAGTATGCAACTGATAAAGTTGGCAACGTATAATTTCAGGAAGGATAGTTTTGAGTTCAGCTTGACGAGGGGATTCATTTAAGATGAAGCATGACCGCATTCGCTCAGATCTGCATTTTAGTGCATGTTCTCACCCTCATTTATTGGGTGAGAATACTGATGCACCCGGGAAATTTCCTCGGAAATACAAGTGCCGGAGGTGGGGTTGCTGGCATACTAAAAATCAGAGAAATCGCAGGGGCCGGTCGTATCCCACCCATTGGCCTCCATGCTAAACCCTATGGCGAATAATGCATTACTTCAAAAACCGAATCCATAAGTATGCAACTGATAAAGTTCGCAACGTATAATTTCCGGAAGGGTAGTTTTGAGTTCAGCTTGACGAGGAGATTCATTTAAGATGAAGCATGACCGCATTCGCTCAGATCTGCATTTTAGTGCATGTTCTCACCCACATTTATTGGGTGAGAATACTGATGCACCCGGGAAATTTTATCGGAAATACAAGTGTTGGAGGTGGGGTTGCTGGCATACCAAAAATCAGAGAAATCGCAGGGGCCGGTCATATCCCACCTATTGGCCTCCATGCTAAACCCTATGGCGAATAATGCATTACGTCAAAAACCGAATCCATAAGTATGCAACGGATAAAGTTGGCAAGGCATAATTTCAGCAGGGGTAGTTTTGAGTTCAGCTTGACACGGGGCTTAATTTGAAATGAAGTATGACCGCATTCGCTCAGATCTGCATTTTAGTGCATGTTCTCACCCTCATTTATTGGGTGAGAATACTGATGCACCCGGGAAATTCCCTCGGAAATGCAAGTGTCGGAGGTGGGGTTGCTGGCATACCAAAAATCAGAGAAATCGCTGGGGCCGGTCATATCCCACCCATTGGCCCCCATGCTAAACCCTATGGCGAATAATGCATTAGGTCAAAAACCGAATCCATAAGTATGCAACGGATAAAGTTGGCAAGGCATAATTTCAGCAGGGGTAGTTTTGAGTTCAGCTTGACACGGGGCTTAATTTGAGATGAAGCCTGACCGCATTCGCTCAGATCTGCATTTTAGTGCATGTTCTCACCCCCATTTATTGGGTGAGAATACTGATGCACCCGGAATATTTTCTCGGAAATACAAGTGTTGGACGTGGGGTTGCTGGCATGCCAAAAATCAGAGAAATCGCAGGGGCCGGTCATATCACACCCATTGGCCTCCATGCTAAACCCTATGGCGAATAATGCACTACGTGAAAAACCGAATCTATAAGTATGCAACGGATAAAGTTGGCAAGGCACAATTTCAGCAGGGGTAGTTTTGAGTTCAGCTTGACACGGGGATTAATTTGAGATGAAGCATGACCGCATTTGCTCAGATCTGCATTCTAGTGAATGTTCTCACCCACATTTATTGGGTGAGAATACTGATGCACCCGGGAAATTTTATCGGAAATACAAGTGTTGGAGGTGGGGTTGCTGGCATACCAAAAATCAGAGAAATCGCAGGGGCCGGTCATATCCCACCCATTGGCCTCCATGCTAAACCCTATGGCGAATAATGCATTACGTCAAAAACCGAATCCATAAGTATGCAACGGATAAAGTTGGCAAGGCATGATTTCAGCAGGGGTAGTTTTGACTTCAGCTTGACACGGGGCTTAATTTGAGATGAAGCATGACCGCATTCGCTCAGATCTGCATTTTAGTGCATGCTCTCACCCTCATTTATTGGGTGAGAATACTGATGCACCCGGGAAATTTCCTCGGAAATGCAAGTGTCGGAGGTGGGGTTGCTGGCATGCCAAAAATCAGAGAAATCCCAGGGGCCGGTCATATCCCACCCATTGGCCTCCATGCTAAACCCCATGGCGAATAATGCATTACGTCAAAAACCGAATCCATAAGTATGCAACGGATAAAGTTGGCAAGGCATAATTTCAGCAGGGGTAGTTTTGACTTCAGCTTGACACGGGGCTTAATTTGAGATGAAGCATGACCGCATTCGCTCAGATCTAGATTTTGGTAGATGTTCTCACCCTCATTTATTGGGTGAGAATACTGATGCACCCGGGAAATTCCCCCGGAAATGCAAGTGTCGGAGGTGGGGTTGCTGGCATACCAAAAATTAGAGAAATTGCAGGGGCCGGTCATATCCCACCCATTGACCTCCATGCTAAACCCTATGGGAAGTAAAACATTACGTCAAAAACCGAATCATAGGTAGGGAGCTAAGAGGTACGGTGTAAAGCAGTTAGAAATGTGCAGCGTTGAACTCTGCGTACTATGGCGAGTTGTTTTCATGTACTGTTTGGTTTGTTTGGTGGAAGGTTGGGATTTTGTGTTGGCAATTCAAATTTTAGATTATAATTAGCTTCGGAAGCTATACTATTGCATGCACCAAGCTATGGAGACTACCATTGTGTTCAGCACGTCAAGATGCATGCTATGCTATATTTTGAGCGTTTTTGAAGGGGCCGCTATTATGGGCTGAGCGTGGGCCGAGCGTGGGCTGACCGTGGGCTGTCTTGACACACGTTACAAATTGAAGCCATAACCACGAAAAGCGAGGACTCTGAAAATTAAACTAACCTTTGACCATGAGGCATCATCTGACATGTTCCGGGTTGAAATGCTGCTCCAGGGTTGTTCACGGGCATTCTCTTGATGCCAAGCATGGGTAGCTTTGGGAGAAAACGAAGAAAAGCGTTCGATCGAAGAAATGAATTCCAACTTTGACTTTTAAATTAATGTAATTTCTGAGCAATTTGCTAGAGTACCATTGACATGTCTCGGTTTGAAATGTTACTGGAGGTGCACCACGGACTATTGCATGATGCAAGATGTGGGTAGGTTAGGACGAAAAGAAATTCGAGGCGACCAAAGAAATCGATTTGGCCTTTGACCTTAGAAATTAGGCATATTGGGTAGCATTATAATGCGGCATAGGCCACATCGAATGACACCTAATTGGTGCAAATTGAAACCATAGCAACCAATCGTGAGAACTTCGAAGCATCCAAACTAGCCTTTGACCATGAGGTTTGACCTTGACATATCCAGGTTTAAAAATGTTACTCGAGGGTTCACCATGGGTTGTCACTTGACATACATTGTTACGATTGTCCATTCGTTGTCACGAATGACATCCATTTTCTGCAAATTGAAGCCATAGCGACGAAACGCGACGGCATCGAAGAACTCAATCACACCTTGAACGTTGACATGTCCCGGTTCGAAATGGAGCTGAGTAGACTTGGGCGAAAACCCCCAAAAAAATGTGAGGCGACTGAAGAAATTAGCTTGAATTTTGATCCGTCCAGATTATTTCGGGATATCAACTTTCTGATACTGCACACGACAACACGAATGACACAACACGAATGACATTCATTTCCTGCAAATTGAGGCCATAGCGAAGCAACGCGATAACATCGAAGAACTTAATCAAACCTTTGACCTTGACATGTTCCGATTCGAAATGTTACTCGAGTGTTCACCACTGGTAATTGATACCAAACTGATACGAAATTTGGATAAGTTTGAGAGATAACGAAAAAAATCGACGACCGAAGTTTGGCCTTTGTCCTTAACAAACAATTCGGTTGCTTAGCCTTCTGATAATTATGCATAGCAAGACACGCCGAATGACGCTCATTTGGTGGAAATTGAAGCGATAGCAACCGAACCTCACGTTCAGTCAATATCGCTTCAACATCGCCATCTAATAAATGAAGATAACATTTGACCTAGAAGTTTGACCTTGACATGTACCGACTTGAAACATTGCAGTATGGTTCACCACATATTACTTGATACCAAATCTGGGCAGGTTTGGGTGAAAACAGCAAAAAAATTAGAGGCCACCGAAGAAACTGGCTTACTTTGAACCTTGACCGTTAAAGTGATAATGTCAGACCTGTGTAGTTCCTTCCAGCGTGTTCAGTGTTAATTGATACGAACTATCATAAACCGGTCGCTCAATGTCGATGCCAATACAAACACGCCTTTCGCGAACTTGTCGCTGAATACGAATACGAATACGACGCTAACTTTTTGTACGTGCTTAACCCGCGCCGTCTTTCCGGTCAGATCCTCCCACCCCGTCTCGGGGGGGGGATTGAAGACCCCCTCTAAAATCCACACTAAGCGTCGCACGACAACGAAAGAGGCGTCACAGGAAAGCGCTCGACGAGTAGGGTCCGGATCCATCCTCCGAAGCAATTTCCCGCAAAAGTGACGTCAGCAGAGGGCTAGATTTTCACGACTTTTCACGGCTTACATTATGTTTTTGACTCTGGGGAGTTCATTTTTGGGGATATACGAGATAAAAAATATTTGGAATGAGAAAAGGACAGCGAAATCGACCAGGACCATGTTTTTTGGGCCCTACAAAAATAAACTAAAATTATTATTTATTTCAAAATTTTGAGTTTTCAATTTTTCTTTAATTTTCCTTTTCCAATAGGTAGAGCAGATCGAGAAACGTTGTTGTAAGTCAACTTTCCCTAATAGAAAATGCTTACTTTAGCTATAATCCGGTATTTGAACTGCAATTTAGCAAATATGCAAAAGTTATATGTAGTCAAAAACGAAAATATTAAAAATTCCACTTGTACGTTTTGTTGCATCCGTAAAGATAAGCAAACGCTGAAAGTTTCATTAAAATATCTGTCTTCGTTAAAGCGTGACGACTGGTTGACCTTTTTTGGAGGTGACCTTACTTGACCTTGACTAACTCGTTGACCCTAGATGGCCTGCCATAAATTTTTGAATCAGCATGTCAAATTGATGTGGGAAGAGGTATGCCAAATTTGGGCGCTCTGCCGCGCGCCGTTCGTTCGCTATCCGCGAAAAACCTGAGTGGGGGGGGGGCGGTTGAAGACCCCCCGAGACTGGACGGGTTAAGGCTGCCCATGACTTCCGTCAGTGATCTTGAAGATACCCAAGAACACCCAAAGTCGCATTTGTTCAAAATATATCAATATATGAACAGGGGAATGCAACCTAAGACGTATAATGCCTAGCGATAATGCAGATGTGTTGCTTAGCAGAGTACAATTTTTCACTCAAGCGAAAACAAAAGATGGTCAAGGTTGATGTTATTCAAGATTAAGGTCAAAGTTGATGCTATTATTCAAGATCAAGAAATGGTTAATGGTATGAGCAACCTGGCATGTAAGGAAAGATTGAAGTAAAGTGAGTGAATATGTTTTCATTTAGATAGAGGAGACTGAGAGGAGACCTCATCGAGGTCTTTAAATTTGTCCATGGTCTGGAGAAGGGATATCTTGGGGAAATGTTTGAATTTAACCGAAATGATGCAATTAGAAGTCATCAATTCAAAATTAAAGTTAACCACAGCAGGACATGGTTAAGACAGTCTTTCTTCATCAACAGGGTAGTAGAACACTAGAACCAGCTGCGAGAAACCATTATCAGTAACAGCACATTGAATATCTTTAAAAACAGCATAGACAATCATTATAAGAATAGAGGGCTTGCTTTTCAGTATTCCAGGGAGGGTTGATCGACGGATTTTGTGGGAAACTGGTTGAGTGTCCAGAGTGGATCCAAGACGGGCCCTTGTGGCTCATAGTTGCACTAATCTTTTATGTCTTTAAGAATGGCCTGGAAGCAGAAATTTCTAACGTTTGCTGATTTGCTATTCGGAGATTTTGTGACGACAGATAGCATGTGAAGTTCGTTTATTAGCTGCAACGGCTTTTAGCATTTTTGTGATTATCTTGCGTATACATTTTTACTCTATAAATGATGAAGTAGAATTTTGCAGCGATGATACTTCGGTAGCGAGGGGGGTCACGGACAAAATTGTGGGATAAATCGCTACTGTTCAGAAATGGGAGGGACATGTTCACCCCCCCAATAATGCTTACACCCATGGGCTGAGCCAAGCCCCTTTCCTTTAGCAGCACAAATACACTACGTTTGCTACTTCTACCACGTAAAGCTAAATAAAATATATTTGTAGCAGAAATCTCCGAGGGTGTTATTTGTTTCCTCACCTTGTTCTTGATCGGTCCCCCTGAAGAAAATCCTGGCTGCGCCATTGCATCCTATTCGAAAGTAGTCCTGCAAGCATACTTATTTCTTTATTCTTTCTACAGGAAAGTACACACCCCTGAACGGAAGGTATAATTCGATTGATAAATGGTGAACTCTTCGTTGTGTCGCTGCTGGTTGCGCCCCTGCAGTTACCCACGTATTCCTCCACCCGCCTCGAGATAACTGACTTAGATCTCCCAAAACCAAACAACGCATTCGAGCCCCACACGAACGCTGCCAACGCCACCTATATTGACGAGGCTGCAGGGGCCGACCGAAGCTGAGCGCGGACAGCGCCACCTATACTGAAGCGTCGGCTCGAGCGTCGCCCGTTCGATAGGATTGGTCGAAGCGGTTCAGAGGAGAATGTAAACTAGCCCTTTGCAGAGCCTGTCTATTCTACCGTCCGCAGCTTCCTGTCTCAAAGGGTACCACCAACAACAGAGGCAGTCAGATTCGAAGCTGCACCACCTTTTTAGATTGACTTGAATCCTTATGAGTACGTTCGGTTCCTGAAAATCCAGATGTAATCTCGCCGAGATTTATGTTTGCCCACGCATCGCCCAGCCTACTTCTGGATGAATGAAGTTGTTTTCATTGACTGGAATCTAATCAGGACTGGAAAAAAAGTGTAATCCAGTTTCATTTTTGCAACATGTATTATATTTTGGTGCACGAGTGTGGGGAAATTTTTACTTGGAACATTTGAGTTTCTTCTTGGATAAAAAATCGGTCGTGTGTTCCTGGGTACTTTCTGAGATGACTCAGCCGAAATCATGTTTCAGGTTTTTTTAATGAAGGAAAAGTCCCATTTGATAGAGAAGCCACGTTCAAGATAAGATTCATTAAGCCGGTCTAAGCTGCATCCGGTATCGGAAAGGCAAGGAAGGGTGTGAGACACCGGACGAAAAGAAGTGACGCAGAATGCAAATATACGCAGGGGCCCTGCGACGTCGTTTTAATTGGGGAATAGCAAAAATCATTCCAAGAACCTCCTCGTGATACTGGGTATAAAAGCACAGAAATTCCACTAACTTACCGTGCTTGCATTATCACCGATACAGGTCCAGATTTCATACATTGCAGGGAGTCATTAAACAACAATAACCTGTCTATATTTCAAGAAATCTTAACTCAAATTACTATTTCCTTACAAACCGCAAATGGTGGACGCCAGCGAGAGTTGGTCAGAACCCCCCTAAGTCCGATATCGTTGAATACGGAAATTGCACCAGAGCGGGCAGCTGTCCAGCAGAGGTCGAGATCCCGTGGTGAGGGGTCGGGACCAACCCTGAGTTCATTGGACCCTCATTTGACCCTCTACAAGAAAATAAACATAAATGTGATGCAATGAATAAGAAGGGTTGAGACAACTCAAATAACGACACTTTTCATTCTAGGTTGGACTTATTTGCCTGTGCGAGAGCAATTCTTGCTGCTGGCCCCTGGAATCCAGAGGACTCCACTCTTGCCCTGCAGCATAACATTTTTGAAGTGCAGGCTTAAATGAATGTCTTCATTCATTGAATGAGGGCACTGAATGAAGGTATCAATGCCCTGCATATGGCCACTCGATATGGCCATATGCACGTTCGTCCTGCATCACCATTACAACTGGAATTATACAAAATCGAACTCCCGACATGCGCGCCATCGTCACATCACGTTAATGTAGACAATGAGGCAGCATGTAGCTGTTCAAAACACTCGATACTACTTAGTGGCGTTTTTTCTGTTGAAGCTTTCACGGCTCAACAACTCATTTTTACCCGTTAAGGACTGGATACAGAATTCGCCGAGCAATTTTGTCAATTTTTGGTCAACGGTCAGCTAATCGAACGAGGACATAACTTCGAGAAAAAAACCAGTACGTTTTCTTCAGCCAATTTCGAGACATAGCCCGGTACCAAAAAGTCCCACTGGTCCTGAGCGCTGCGCGCGGTTCCCACGCCGCGCGCGCTCGACCCGGCACGGCGGCCGCCGTTTGGCGAGTGGGGAGGGGCAAACCAATGGTCGCTGGTTCGAGGTAATGCAGCGAGTATGATCATTGATCATTGTTTCTGTTACTGTCTTTTTAAAATCAGTCAAGCGTGTTTGGTTAGGAAATTTGACTGAATTGCCATCTTCATGCTCATCTATCACATTACGCTGGCAACTTTGGTCTTATTTTTGCGAACTGATCAGATTTCTTTGGTAATTTCAAACACGTAATCAAACGCACCTCGTTTCTCTTTTTGAAAGTTGGTTTGGTGGAACATTTTTCCATCCGGTTTTCCCACACAGTACTGGTGGCATGGATCGATTCCTGAGCTCTGCGAGCAGCGCCAGAACCGTGAATAAATTGTCAAAGTAGGCCTCGTGGCCTCTTGTATCTGAAATGGCACTTATCATGTCAAACACCACTCTCGTGTACATCGGCATGTTCTGCAACCGGGCGCACTGCTCCTTTCCACAGCACATCGTCCCCGCACAAAGACCACAGTTTGTAGCCGAAACAGATGGGTTTCGCGTGGATGAATTGCTTCAGCCCGTGACATCCGCGGCACTAGTGGACGATCACCTCGTCCACAGCGAGTTTTTCCTGATCAATACCGAACTCCCGGAATGACTCATTCAGCATATCAACCAATGGCGGGACTTTGAAAGCTCAATCCGTGCTTGTCTGCTTCCTCGAGTTGTCCTGCAATTGAAGATACTGTTTTATTTCCATGAACTTGCTGCGTCGCATAGCCTTGCGAACTATGCCATGGACTAGATCCTCTACTTCTGACTAGTAGAGCTTTTCGCTTGGCAGCGAGACATATCCAGAGATGATGATAATCCAGGTGAACGTCTTCAGGTCGCTGCCATCTATCGAGAAGAGTGAGTCATTTTCACATGTAGAGAGTACCGCTGTCTTCGTCTGGATGTGTCGAAATATATTCGGAGTCAGCAGCTCTTCCATGATTTCACTTCTGTACATGCATTCAGTGATGTTTTGACGAGAGGTGCATCGAGCCAGATCGCACGCTTTTTCCCCATCTAGTGTACTCGAGTACAGCATGCCGCCAACCTGGCACGTTTTTCTCCTTGCGTCGCCTCTTTGCTGGGATGTGAGCTCCTAACGTTTGACTTGGAGAGTCTGCCTGTTTGAATTCATCCAGGTCAAGATCGATATGCACTTTCAGGTTGCCAGGAACGTCGTGCACTTCTGCTGGTCCAGTAGCATCGTCATTCAGCTCGTCTGCATCGCTGGGATCAGTCAGGTGGCACGCTTACGACAGTGAACTCATCTTTACCTTCCAGATAGATGTCGCCGACAATTTCGGTCTGTTCGCTCGCAAGCACGCGCCGTTTCGTTGTTCATGACATAACGGTGAACTTGGCGATTTCTGCGAGCACCAGCAACAAATTGTTCGCCAAAGAAGCGACGCTAGCACCCTCCCGCGCACGCACTGCGCTCCCCTCCCGCGGCCAGCGCTCAGGACCAGTGGGTCCATTTGGTACCGGCAAATTTTGGCGGCGTCCAGCGCGGTCCGAGTTATATATGTCATGCAATTAGGCATGGTATAGATGCCGTGTCGACTGTCACTGACATGAACACTGTCAATAATAAACCACATCCCATGCAGAAATAAACAAAAATAGTCATTAACATGGGTAACCTCTGACATAATTATTTCTGCCAACTATATACTCCACCGAATACCACCCACACCCTTCTCACAAACTATTAAGCGGCTGACAATACGGTCAAAGACTTGCCAACGTAGGAATGCCATTAAACCGGTTCTCACCATAGGAACACTATCTCATAATCCGCTCTGAACACATGGTGCTAAAAGGTCCCGTTGGTCCTTAACGGGTTAAGTTATACGGTCAATTCCTCATGCAGATTTGTAGCGGCGACGAGAAGCGACGGGAGGTCGCACAACCTTTCAGTTGCGACGACACAACCGAAACGGGGGCTCGCATTTAGCCCTCGGCCGGGAGTGTCAGTTGGCAGCTGGCCGATAAGGCCGGGGACGAACTACCGGGCGGCCGTGTCGGTGCTTTGACGGCACGTTAAACTTTCCGTAAAAGTTCTGCCGTTGAACTGGAATGCATGGGTCGGGTGGTGGGGCCAGGGTTCACACAACAAGCTCTGCTTAACACTAGGATCCTGGTTCATAAAGCCACCCTAGCAAGAACTCGGATAAAAAACCTCAACCGAAAGGTTAAGAAGTCAGCGCTCTATTCCTGGTCTAACCTGTTTCATTTTCGTTCCGTGATTTAACCGGATCTTTCCAACAAAGAGTGCACTTGATGAAAAGACGAGGTCATATCGCGGCACAACCTTGATGAATATACCCCACTGGCCACATACGCCATGCACGACCGCCCCGCTCTGCGGAGGGGGCCGCGGTAGCTCAGTTGGTAAAGCGTCGGACTCTTGATCGCAAGATTGTGAGTTCGGATCTCACAACCAACAGCATTTATCGAGTCCACCCGCGACCAATCGGCGTGAGAGGTTGGCGACGCTATACAACTTAACGGTTGAATGCGTTGTAAAAGAGCTCAAGGTTCTTCTTCCCCGCTCTGGGTAGTACCTGCCTGGTGCAGCCGTGGTGGCTGTGGTACCCGCTCTGTGTGGTAGTGTCCGCTCTGTGCAGCCGTGGTGCCCGCTCTGTGTGGTAGTGCCCGCTCTGTGTGGCAGTGCCCGCTCGGTGTGGTAGTGCCCGCTCTGTGTGGCAGTGCCCGCTCTGTGTGGCTGTGGTACCCGCTCTGTGTGGCAGTGCCCGCTCTGTGTGGCAGTGCCCGCTCTGTGTGGCAGTGGTGCCCGCTCGGTGCAGCCGTGGTGCCCGCTCTGTGCAGCCATGGTGCCCGCTCTGTGTGGCAGTGCCCGCTCTGTGTGGCAGTGCCCGCTCTGTGTGGCAGTGCCCGCTCTGTGTGGCAGTGCCCGCTCTGTGTGGCAGTGGTGCCCGCTCTGTGTGGCAGTGCCCGCTCTGTGTGGCAGTGCCCGCTCTGTGTGGCAGTGCCCGCTCTGTGTGGCAGTGGTGCCCGCTCGGTGCAGCCGTGGTGCCCGCTCTGTGTGGCAGTGCCCGCTCTGTGTGGTAGTACCCGCTCTGTGTGGCAGTGCCCGCTCTGTGTGGCAGTGCCCGCTCTGTGTGGCAGTGGTGCCCGCTCGGTGCAGCCGTGGTGCCCGCTCTGTGTGGCAGTGCCCGCTCTGTGTGGCGGTGCCCGCTCGGTGTGGCAGTGCCCGCTCTGTGTGGCAGTGGTGCCCGCTCTGTGTGGCAGTGCCCGCTCTGTGTGGCGGTGCCCGCTCGGTGTGGCAGTGCCCGCTCTGTGTGGCAGTGCCCGCTCTGTGTGGCAGTGCCCGCTCTGTGTGGCAGTGCCCGCTACTACTGCCTCTCCCTTGGTAGTATGGCGTCACTGCTACCTCTCCCTTGGCAGTCGGACGACGCTGCTTCCTCTCCCTTGTTTGTTTGTTTGTTTATTGGGTGATTCACGACACACTTTATGCACATTCACGGCTAATGAGGCCGTCCACACTATTTCGCCGGTGGGCCGCGGGATTGGGAAAGGTCCGCACCTCAGCGCCATCTAACGGTGACCCGCGGCACCTCAGCACCATCTAACGGTGACCCGCGGCACCTCAGCACCATCTAACGGTGACCCGCGGCACCTCAGCACCATCTAACGGTGACCCGCGACACCTCAGCACCATCTAACGGTGACCCGCGGCACCTCAGCACCATCTAACGGTGACCCGCGGGGATCCGCAGCCGCCGTCCGTCTCACAACCGGGCGGACCCTCCTCAGCATGCGCCGAGCCAGCAGGCCCCGCCACCCCCCGCCCGGCACCACCAGCCGGACCCAGGGTTACCGTCCCGCGGGACGGGCCAGCGGACAGGCGCGAGTCCAGCGAGCGGGAAGGCGCGGCACGGCCCGCCTCCACGTGACCGGAAACGGTCGCATCGACAGAACGGTCGCCCGTGCGCCGTCGATCCGCGTCTCCCAACGCTTCGTCCCCGACCTCCGTGGCGCCAGCTCTCCGCCGTAGGGTATGGTCGCCCAGCGAAACCTCCAGCACCCCCGCCGCAGGCGGGCCGGCGCAAGCCGAGCAGGGGCGGCGGCAGGCGGGGAGCGGGCAGGGGGCGGCGACAGAGACGGCTTGAGCTGTCAACAGACGTCCCCGCCCGCTCAGCCGTCCCTGCACTCCCTCCAGTCTGGCGGACGGATTGGCACATTTCGCAACGGCTAGTCGCATGACGGCTTCAATGTTGTTTATTACCTTTGTTGGTTCTATAATTCAGTTCTTGACAAAGCAAACGTCACCGTTACTTGTGAAGGCTGCCGATATTTTCCTCTCCCTCTTGAGTTGCAGAAGTTTCTGGAACATCTCTTGGCGGCGCTATGTAAGAGACAACTATGCAGATTCTGGAGGCTCTAAGTTTGCGTTTGAATCGGAATGTCCGATTACTCAGAGTACCTCGACCAGTCTCGGTGAACTTTATCAGTCGTCTTTGGTTTTTCAAGCGTTGGACGCTTTCGATGTTCTGCCTGACCACGTCCAGCTCTAAATGACGGCTAACTATATCGGCCAGCATTCCAATCAGATATTCGTCTCTGGCCACATGTGGCGAATCTTGTCCCGCAAAAAAAGGAGACTATTCTTTTTCTGTTGTTCGTTCCTGTCTTGATCGTCCTCGAGTCTTAGAACTCGTCGCTAAAGATGATCACTGCTCGCCGTAAGATTTCCGACTTGCTTTTCTGTGTTCCTCAGACCTTTGGGAAGCTCATCAACTGCCTCCAGGACAAAACTTAGCAACCTTCCAATGGCCGTTAGCTGCTCTTTGCTTCGTCTGCTCTTTCAACAACAGTACCTGCACCTGTTGAGCCATAAAGCTTCTACGTTCCTTCACTGACTCACCAAGTTCCGAGGTTTCCTGCGACAGGGGGCTGGAAATATGTCTCCTTTTCCCACCCATCGCACGCGCGTGCACTCGCCTCACCGATGCAGGCGCACACTGACCTTGCTGGGTCAGGCGCACACTGACCTTGCAGGGTCAGGGGCGCAATGACCTTCAGGGGTCAGGGGCGAGCGCCAGCCCACGGAGCGCGCCTGAACACGTCCTTACGTGGGGGCGTTAGACTGGAACTACAACTGCACTGCAGAGTACACTTGTTGTACATGCATTCATGATTGCTGAGGTACGTAGCATGATATTTTGCACCATATTTGCAACATATATACCGAAAAATATAATTCTACATGTTTTAAATTTGAATCATAGTACAATTCCCATACACACACACACACACACACACACACACACACACACACACACACACACACACACACACACACACACACACACATATATATATATATATATATATATATATATATATATATATATATATATATATATATATATATATCCTTCCAGGCTCATCCCACTGTCTCCTTCCTCGGTCCCCTTCCCCGGTCCCCTTCCCCGGTCCCCTTCCCCGGTCCCCTTCCCCGGTCCCCTTCCCCGGTCCCCTTCCCCGGTCCCTTCCCCGTTCCCTTCCCCGGTCCCCTTCCCCGGTCCCCTCCTTCCCCGGTCACCTTCCCCCTGGTCACCTTCCCCGGTCCCCTTCCCCGGTCCCCTTCCCCGGTCCCCTTCCCCGGTCCCCTTCCCCGGTCCCCTTCCCCGGTCCCCTTCCCCGGTCCCCTTCTGATCGGGTTACAATAACTCACCACTGTTTCATGACAGATGTTGATGGTCCATGGCAGCTGCGTAGTCGGCACGTAGAGCCGATTAATATAGACAATGGCGCTGCACCATGTTCATCAGTTTTCCAATACCAAACAATCGTGACAAACGATGCGCCAGGCGTCATGAGCGGACTGGTGGCGCCGCTCTGGCGGCATGCCGGTGGCGCCGCTCTGGTGTTGGGTTTGTGAAGAACACCGCCAGAGTGAGCTTGCTATGATTAATGCTATATACTGGTTTTTAGAGGAGGTGCAAGTACTTTGCAATGGTCAAATTTGAACAACATTTCAACAGCTTGCTTATGATGTGTAGGTCGGTTTATTATCAAATCATTTCAACTTCTCACTTTGCCATTGAAGTAAAATAAACTTAGCTGGGAAATCACCAACACCAAGGAATCGATTTCACCAAGCTTTTACTCTTCCAATCCCACACTCTTGTTTGTTTGTTTGTTTATTGGTTGGTTCACGACACACTTTATGCACATTGACGGCTAATGGCGCCGCCCACACTGTTTCGCCGGTGGGCCGCGGGATTGGGAAATGTTCTGAGTGGCGCTAGAGTCGAACCCGGGACCTTGGTACCCGACACCTTAACCACTCGGCCATCCCGCCCCAATCCCACACTCTCCACAACCAAAATGCATGGGTGCGATCAATGAGGCGAGTTGACATGTCCTACTCGCATGTGTCGCCGCTCTGGCGGCTGCCTCTGAAAGCTTTTGAGGCGCTGTCTTACATTATCGTGGCTGAGCGATTTTTCATCCGGTGCCGCCATATATCGGCGACGGTCATTTACCCCTTGGAGCCATTGTTCCCGCCGATTCGCGTGTTCAACAAATAGACAAGAGCACTACCTCACCGACGTCGGGCAATGATAAATGTCGCTTCACTGTGCAATTTTCATCGGACGATCACCATCAATCTCTCGCCGACGCAGATCACAGTGCCGTTCCGAACAAAGGCAACGTCGCCTGTCGATCTCGCCGCCATCGCAACGTGGTGGCGCGTGTGCAATATCTGTTTAGTCGTCTGGTTCGCATGGAGACTGGCCTCGATAAAGACGGCTGCTCTAGGACGCCTGGGGGCAGTGCCTTCGGACCAGCCATCAGGTCGTCAGGTCCGCCGATCCGGGGTGTCTTTGATTATCGAAGATCCTGCTGTCCTCAGACGTGACCTTCAGAGGTAAGGGCCGCCGATCCGGGGTGTCTGACCACCGGAGGTGCGGCGATCATTGGGAGAGGAGATCGACAGGACCTTCCGTAGGGAGGCTGTCCCAACGACGCTGACCGCCGACTAGCTCGTCCTAACCCACCCACCCCAGTTGTCTCGTAGGTGCTCTTCTCAGGGCGCTTGAGGGAATCTCCGCCCCTCGAGTGACTTAGATCACCCGACTTACTGGAAGGCTAGCTCGACGGACTGGCCGATGTAGCTGTCCCTCCCTCTCGGCCGAGCGGAGCTCTCGGGTGTCGTCCGGAAACCGAGTCTTGCCGGAGGGCAACTGGTCACTGTTTTGTGCCACATTCCCTATTGTAGGTTAGAGCCGGTCAGAGGTCACTTTCTGGGACAAAGGACAGAGGTAACCTATTGCGCCCGCATTTGACAGACTGATTCCATCACTCCATGCCGTCCTAGACCTTTTTACCGTGGTTCTTTTCACCCATTCCTAGTAGCACACCTGCAGGGTTTTTATCTTGTTTGCACCCTACCAAGGTGTCGTCCACTTCACCGACACTTGCACGCCCCTCTCACCCCCGGTATGACCGCGAGCCCCCGGGATCTCCTTCCCCGCCGGAGGGGGCAAGCGCGGACCACGTCCTGGATTCCGATACGCCTACCTCGTGACTCAACCGACGGGGAACTATACCTATTAATCGCCAGGACGGAGGGAACCGTGTACCTTACGTCCCTCTTTCCCATCGCAAAGGAACTCCAACCCTGGACCAGAGGTGTAGTCTCGGCCAAAATCATCCAGTTGGGCGCCCTCTTGGTGCGAGAGGAGAGGAAGGGAAACATGAGAGAGGAAAAAAGGGAAACATGAGATGAAAAAAACATGAAATCGTGGTGCATTTTCTCAATATACATTCAGCATTTAATAAAGCGCACAGTATTGCCCTCCAAATCAATTTACCCAGAATTAGCATGACGGACGGAATGGCCTTTCTTTCCTTCCCACGAACTTTCTCGAAAACAAAACAACCACTGTCCGTTTCGACAACATCCATTCTCGGCCCAACAGACTTGATCAAGGCATCCCACAAGGCAGCGTTTCGTCCCCCATCCTTTTCATCATCATGATGAATTACGCTCGTGCTAAACTTTACACAACTTCTCCTCTCTGAAATACCCTTATGTTAGGTCATTTGGTGCACACACCCATCGGCAGAAAGAGCAAAGCACCTCATATAGCGTGTCATGGATCAAATTGATTACTGGTTCTCCCTTTAGGGATTGCAGATCTTACAAACCAAAACCAGCGACAACATTTTTATCCCGACACCCCACGTACATCCCACCTCTCACACCACTACACCATAGGAAACAAATCGTCCCTCACCAAACCACCTTCACCTAACTTTCCATCGTCCAAGGCATAGGACTTCATTTCCGCCTCCATATTGCATATCCTAAATAGCGCTGCGTTAGGCGTCTAAATCTCCTACGCTACACGTCCAGTCCCGACTGGTATACCGCCAGGACTACCCTCACCAAAATGTATATTACCCTGATTCACTCAATCCTGGAATACAATGCGTGCATCTAAAACCCCAAAAACCCCCCCCCCCCCCCCCACCACCCCCCCCCCCACCCCCATTTTCCGGGCTAAAAAAAAAACCCCTTTTTTTTAAAACCCAAAAAAACCCCATTTTCCCCAATTTTTTTTTTTTCCCCAAAAAAAAAACTTTTTTCCCCCCCTTTTTTCCCCCTCTAACCTCCCGTCCGGCGTACCTATCACGGAAATGATCTCAATAGTGCCGTGCTTCTGAACCATGTTCTTACACTCGCACTGCAATTCCGCGTGGTAATCCCGGCAACTAGCCCACCCCCTTACTCCTAATTTGCCAAGTGAAACATCCTAAACTCGAGGATTTCTTTCCGCAAAACACAAAATAGTTCCCCCCCCCGACGAAATTCAACTGACGTGTTTCGAGCATCAAGCTGCCCACCCCCAAAACACATACTTTTGCACTGACGGTTCCCGTCACACTGACGGTGAGGGCGCAGTGGTGTGGCACAGCGCACCCAACACTGGCCAAATAAGATTAACACCACAAAATTCGGTATACCCGGCAGAGTTATTGTCCATCCCAATCTGCCTACAACACATTACTCCACCCACACCCACCCACACTGCACGCTATTCGTCAATTCTACCACGTTCATCACGCTTGCCTCCAACTCGCAGTGCTCTGTGCCGGTCTCTGGCCACAGGGATGAGCCCATCTGGCGAGCCCCCTTGCCACGAGCGAGCCCATCCACCTGCAATGAGCGGGCGGAAGGGCTCGATCTTCGAGCAATCGACTCAGCGATCGATTCTACGGGTGTTTTTTTTTAAAGACCAAGCTTTTACTAAATCACACATCAACACATCAAACATTGTGCCCGATCCCCCTCGTCTCGCCCTGGGCGTCAGACATCTGCTTCGCTTTCAGGTCGTGGTTGACCAACGGAGCTTCAACATAAAAAATGATCGCAAGAAAAAGATATTAATACATTTTATTGAACACCTTTAAAAACATTTTAGAATATATTTTCCCACACTTTCTGAACACTTTTGGAGGCAGTGATGCTGGAGACTCTCAAAATGTTCTTTCGCGTTCAATGTATGAATGCTTGTTTGTCCTATGTGCACTGTATGGCATGTATGTATCTCAACCCCTCGTGCCACTTTTCCCCTTTCCCGACGTTCCTTTAATTCCCTTTGTTGACTGCGTAATACGGAATGCAAATAAGCTGGTTTAACTTCACCTGTGCACCTATAGGTTACTCAACTTCGTATTAGCTTGGCAGTGCGCCAGCCTGAGCCAGTTCTGGAGCCAGGAGAAAATGAATCAATTGTATGTGGGCCTGGAAAATAAAACTCAGCACCACACTGCTTTCGGCTGCCCAGCACCCAGTTCGCATGCCTGCTGATTTTGACTTCGCACTGACGTGTGAAGTTAACTACGGAAGGACAGAAGTCATCGGTGAAGGACGAGGAAGGCTTGGTGGTGGGCAACTATCAATCCCAAAAATAAAACCACCTCAAAAGGAAGGCTGCGCAGTGAAGCCTGCACCCTACCCAACCCAAAGCCGCGAAGCATCAAAATCGCAAAGCCATTGGTGACAGTACTCGTTCCCCACAGGGTGCGCAGATATGCCGCCGCACCTCCAACTGCTGCTGCTGATGCTGACAGCGACGTCGGTGCATCACGTGACCGGTGACATCACCAGCTCCTCGTTCCAACTGCTGGCACGTGACCATCGCGTGGTCGGGGGAACGCTGCTGTCGACAGCTGCGGGCGGAAAGTCGATGCAGTGCCTGAGGCGTTGCTCGCGGGATGAGCGCTGTCAAGCCGTGCAGAGCTCGGCCGAGACGTGTCTGCTGTTGGCCGGCTTGGTCAGCCAGTCTGACCTGTCGGCTCATGCAGGCCACGATGTGTTCATCTCTCGCGCTAGTGCTCCGCCGACGTCCGCCGCCCCGTCCACCGACACCATCTCGCCCGCTCCCACCACCCAGGCTGCAGCCACCACCCAGCCTCCAGCCACCACCCAGCCTCCAGCCGGCATCCCACCCGCTGCCACCACCCAGCCTCCAGCCACCACCCAGCCTCCAGCCGGGATCCCACCCGCTGCCACTACCCAGCCTCCAGCCAACCACCCAGCCTCCAGCCACCACCCAGCATCCCACCTGCTGCCACTACCCAGCCTCCAGCCACGCACACCCCCCACACAGCTGCCACCACCCAGCCTCCAGCCACCACCACAGCTCCTGCTGCCACCACCCAGCCCACTACCAGTACCACTCAGTCTACCACGACCCAACCGACCATTTCGACTCAGCCTGTGACCGCAACCCAGCACACCACTACCACTCAGTCAACTACCACCGTGGCCACCACCACAACCATGTCTACCGACACAACTCAATCTGCAGCCTTGCCTACCACTACAACTCAATCTATCACAATCCAGTCTTCTACAACTCGGCCGTCCACCACAAGCGTGGCTACCACTACCAAATCCTGTCCGTCCAGCTGGAGTCCGGTGAGTGACAGGTGCTATCGATCGATTTCGAAGCCGGACCACTACGCCAGGTGGGAGGATGACGAAGCGAAATGCAGAGGTCTGGGCGGCAGACTTGCCACGTTCGGCGACCAGACCCAGCTGGATGTTCTGGCGAGGGCGGCCGGTCATCGTGACATGTGGGTGAACCTGCGGCTCGTCAACGGCCGGTTTGTCATGACAGGCAGGACGGCGCCGTTCTGGAATTCGCACTGGTGCGACGGCGAGCCCAGATGGGGCAGAGTTCTGGCCGTGGTCACCTACGACGGGTGCCTCAAGTCGAAGAGAGAGAGAGTAAGATCCACCGACACAAAGTGATGTGTGAGAGAGATCCGTAGGCTCTCCGCCGCTGGAAGCAGCCATCGCCGCCCCGGACAGAACACGCCAGGACGGCTGCTCTCGGTGGGTATGGGTGCGATTCAAAATTGGTCCCTAGAACCCCCGCCCCCGGGCACGCTATGACACCGCGTGGAACGCAAAGCGCTTCCGGCGAACTACTTGCGATGGAGTCCCCCTCCCCCTCGTCCGGAAGAGTGTACAACGCACGCTCTCTTCTCCTTGTCTTCAGCAACCTGAAAGCAGAGGCGCAGCCAGGGGTGCCCCCTCTCAGCAAAAGAACACATGAGTTGAACAAGACATTTTGGGACTTGCACCGCGAGAAACGCGAAAGTACACCGCGCCAAACGTTGAAAGCATCATCGGCGAATTGTTTATTTTCGGGCTCGGGTGCCCGTTTAGAAAGTCCTGGCTGCGTCACTGCCTGGAAAACAGAAAAATGAGACCGACGGAATCATCTCGGCGATTTGAGACCTAGGTTTACTCAGCGTTTGACTTAAACGAATTATTAATTCGTCGAATCGCTGCTCGTAGCGAAGCAAGTTCTTGCTTTAAAAACGTTTTTGATTTTGAATAGCCTAAGCTGTAGCGAAACTGTTTGCTTCGTAGGTGCGTTGCTTCCATAATTAAAAGGTAGAAGTATGCAGCATATATTCTTAAGTCGCACGAGGAGTACTTCAGAAGGCTTTTTACGACTAAAACACTTTTAACCTACTGCCATTATGCAAATTATCTTCGATGAGACACCATGTTGAGATATAACCCCGACCGACTGGGGAAATAATTCAACTTCAACGCCGGAGCGTTTCAACGTCCTCTCCTCTTTCCTCAAAACCTGTGTGGTACACCGTCTACCGACAAAGAAGAAAACGAGAAAGACACCGGATGCGTTTGAACGAGAGCTGCCTTATGCACAAAATCGGTTGCCAACCTGGTGTTTTAAAGGAGACGAAACAGGAAATTAAATATCAACATAAATATAACCTTTAGCAACGGCGTACCGAAGTGGAGTAAAGGGGGCCGTTACGGTCCCCGGTGGTGGTGGGGTCCCCAAGAATCACGTCAGGGATCGGAAAAATTCCACCGGCCCTCCTAAAGTTCCTACTGAGTCCACAAGAAATGGCACGGAAACCCCCCCAAAATTCCCTATGAGCCTGTGCAAATGACGCTGGGGTCCCAAAGATCGCACTGAGGCCTTGACAATGGCATCTGCCGCCCCCAAAAATCGATGAAGGGTCCCTATAAATGACGCAGGAGGATCCAAAAAGCGCGACAGAGGCACGCAAAAATACCGCTGTGGACCCCGAGAAGTCGCGGAGGGGCTACTGAAAATCCCGCTGGGGTTCTCAAGAGTTCGGGCCGGAGCCGCTGGAAACGACGGTCGAGGAAGTGACGTTTGCGCTCACGCTGCTGGGTCTCGCCGTTATATCGCCAGCGATAGAGCGAGACCCAGACGTGTTGGAGGCTCGACTGCCTCCAGTGCTGTCCAGCCGTCTTAACCATTAGGCTTTTGGAATGTGCTACATTAGTTCGAGTGTAGGTGTGGTTCGGCCTCGCCTTGTCATATCCGTTCAGCTTGGCTACGCTTCACCCACGCACGCTTCATCGATGTGTTTGTCTTATTGCAGTTATATAACAGGATCGCGTTTCAACAGAGAGTTGTGCCCAAACATTGGAGTTGCAGTCCTTCAAAAATTAATGGTTTGTAGCGGCAGGCATCCGACGTTTAAACGGCCAATTGTGTGTGGTTCAGCTTATCGATTAAGTGAGCTCGACTGGCGTAGTATTCTGCTGCTCGGTTATCATCCCATCACGATGGATCAGGGCAGCATCACAAGATAGGAAAGGATCGCACACCACATGTAAATTATGAGCGTATGATGGCATCTACGGGAGTTGTATTCGAATGACTGCTAGTAATAAATTTCGCGGTACATAAAGCTACGCCATGCACATGACGCTACAACATGTTCCATTGTGTTTGTCTGGATTATTTGACGACTGAAATTGTATGTACGACGAAGCTGTGCGGATACCATGCAACCTGACAGTGATCACATTGAGCTTGCGCAGATAAATTTGGCTTACGTGAATATCCCAACTTCGATTTGCAACACAGCATAATTTGAATACGGTGACATAACATTCTGGTGAAGAAGTGTTTTATTCGTTTGTTACTCAATGAGATGTAATATATGTTCAATGATGCGAGTGACTTTCGAGTATGTACCACAGCGGACCTGTTGACTCGTTTCAGATATTGTAAAATCAACTATTTGTGGGAACATAATTTTCGTTTTCACTCCTAAACGCAATGTAATATACATTATATATGAAGCATTATAAGGAATCATGTTCTCAGAAAACACTTCACCAACGATGCGTTACAAATATTCTAGATATGCACCTGTGTAACTGCCTTATCATGTCAGACAACTGTGCATTGTCATATCAGACAAGCCATCTTGGCGTAAACCAAAATGACGTAAACGGTGTCGGACCCTACTCCTCGAGCGCTTTCCAATGACACCTCTTTCGTTTTCGTGCTACGCTTAGTTTGGATATTAGAGGGGGTTCTTGCCAACCCCTCCCCCGAGACGGGGTGGGAGGATCTGACCGGAGAGACGGGGTAGTGTATTTTAATGCGATTTTTTGGACGTTAATATTGTTGCCACATGACCGATTTTCCATTTTTTAGATTTTCGTCGTCGTCGAGCACTACGTGTTTTATTACATAGACTGGTGTAAGGATATCAAAGGTTAGCCATGACGGTATTGATCTACATAAACCCTGGCTTCAGCGCATGTCCAATCTAATTAGCATCGACCAACAACTGTGCTGTGAGGCCTACTTCCGTAGTTTTCATTGCTGAAGCTTGCGATTAACTGGACAGATAACACAACGGTCTGCATTCAATCACCCCCACTTGGTTGCGGCGGTGTAGTTTCTGCAGATAATCAACTTAGTGTTTAAATTATTTACACCACTCCATCCCCGAGCATGGTGGATGCCGTGCTCCACTTCCCAGAGCTCCTTCTCCTTCCCCGGTCCCCTTATACAGCCTCCTTATCCAGTCCCCTTATCCAGTCCCTTATCCATTCCCATTATCCAGTCCCCTTATCCGGTCCCCTTATCCAGTCCCTTATCCATTCCCCTTATCCGGTCCCCTTATCCGGTCCCCTTATCCGGTCCCCTTACTAAGTTCAACCAGTCGTCAAGCTTTAACGGATACAGTTATTTCAATGACACTTTCAGCGTTTGCTTATCTTTAGGGATGCAACAACACGTACGAGGGGAATCTTTCATTAAAAAAAAGTTTTTGACTACGTATAAATTTTGCATATTTGACTATATTGCTGTTCAATTCGAAGATTCTGGCTAAAGTAAGCATTTTTTTATTAGGGCAAGTTGACTTCCAGCAACGTTTCTCTATCTGCTCCACCAATTAGAATAGGAAAATTAAAGAAAACTTGAGAAGCGAAAAGTCGGATATTTCAAAAAAATGGAATTGGTATTTTTCGGGGCCGAATAATTTTATGGCCCTGGTCGATTTCGCTGTCCTTTTCAGATAAACAAGTTTTTTTTTCTTTCAAATATCACCAAAATTATCTTCCAGAGCCAAAAGCATAATGCAAGTCGTAAAAAGTCGTGAGGATCTAGACCCCTAGTGATGTCACTTTTGGGGAAATTGTTTTGGGGGTGGATCCGGACCCTACATGTCGAGCGCTTTGCGATGACACCTCTTTTCGTTTTCGTGCGACACTTACTTTGGATTTTAGACGGGGTTACTATCCCTCCCCCCCAGAGATGGGGTGTGATGATTTGGCCGGAAAGACGGCTCGGGTTAACACGCGCCCTGGATGGGGGGGGCGAAATCCGCCCACCGCTTATATTTTTCGTAGATAACCCCAGATTTTACCGGCCGATATACGCCATTGTTTGTGTAACTGCTAATAAATGACCGGCGCGTTGTTTAAAGTAAGGAAAATGAAAATCGACCGAAACATTTTCGAGTTAGGGGTCGTTATAGTCAAACAGATTTATCAGCGCCAGACCACAAATATTGACCCTGATGCGCTTCCCGTATATTGGCAAAAAGGAAATGTTCCTGGCAAAACTAGAGACTTGTTTGATGTACATTGTCATGCTACATTGTTTCAAAGTCATGTCAAGTCACCGAGGTCAAGTTAGGTCTAGTTCATGACATGCTAACACACGCCCTGGAGGAGGATGGCGAAATCCGCCAACCCCTCCGATTTTTCGTACATAACTCTATATTGTACCGGCCGATATACGCAAGTTTTTGCGTACCTGCTTATAAATGACCGGTGCATTGCTTAAAGCAAGAAAAATGAAAATCGGCCGGAACATTTTTCAAGTTGGGCGCCGCTAATATACAAACAATTCGCAGCGCCAGACCACAAAAGTCGGCGCTGATGCGCTTCCCGTATACTTGGCAAAAGGGAAGTGTTCTTGGCAACACTAGCGACTTGTTTGATGCATATTGTTATGCTATATAATTTGAAAGTCATGTTAGGTCGCCGAGGTCAGGTTAGGTCAATTCATGACAGGCTAATGGAACAAACAAACTTGAATGTCATAAAATCCAAATGACTGCCATGCGATTGATGTCACTTAACATGTTACTCTCTACACATCCCAAAATCTACTGTTTCCCATTGTGTGCCTAAGCGTTTCCATACTTTATATTCATGTATTTCACTCCTTTCCTTGCGAAGCTGCTTGTGCCGAGCCGCCCAACGGAGCAGTCGGGTTGGTAGCCCGGTTTCGCGTAACTGGAGCAGGTAATGACCTAATAAAGTGCTCCTATATAGGTGACCTGAGCTCAAATGGCGGATCTTAAAGTGACCCGTCATTGCCGCAGCACGGCCCAACGCTGCCGGCGAAGGGTCTACCGTCGACGACAGACGGTCCACCGGCAATCCATTCGCAGGGGACGTTTAACCCCGGCCAGGCCGGCGGGCGAATCCACCTTCTCCAGACCGAGGGGAGGCAATACATTTTTAGAAAACACTTCTACGAATACGATCGACGTAAATGCGATGGACGCAGACGAACTACATTTAGAAATATGGGATATGTTGTCTTCTTGCTCACCATGAACATCTTCACCAACAGGAATATCTTGAACCAATTCATGTTTTAAGGGCATGTCTGCTGGAGAACCGGAGGAATCTGCCACAGCACCCAAACTCTTTACACTATATATACCAACATCAACATGGACCTCACAACGCCCCTCAATCATTCAAAATAACGACTACCGATTCGCTATACAGTGCCGGGTAGCCCGATGCACTCATCAGTCAGTCAGCAGGCCAGTAGACCTATTCACAGCTGTTAGAGGCCTGCATCATTTATGAAGCCAGTTCACTCCTCACTTATGAGCAGTTCGCGCGGCACTCAGCGGTTGCTGTTACGCCATCAGTCCACCTCACCAGTCTAGTCTTCAAAGGTAAGTCACCTCCACAAGCCAGGAAGCAAGCAGGTGCCGAAGATGCCAATGTCGACTGCAGATCCCACGTCGAGCTCGGGTCTTCAGGCTTCCACCACCATCCGAGCGAAGATAGCAGGGGACTGGCGACCTCGAAACTGTGGGCTCGTGATCTCGACGTCCAGTTTTCAACTGCAGATTCGCAACTCGCATGACGGTATATTGTTCCAAGGTTGTATGCGGTTTAAAAAAAAACGTTTCACGTTAAAATATCCACCACAATCTCAGCCTAACAGCCTGAGGAACAAAGATAAGCGCGTACAACCACGCGAGCATGTATGTGCAATCCATTTTCTTCTGCATCATCATATTGCCACGCTGGCACATGTGAACACTGCGCGCTGCGCCAGAATACCTACCGAGGACCTGCCGCTTAAAATAGATCACTTCACCCACTGAGCCTCCATCGATAACTAAGGGACGCCTTCAAACTGCTCTTCTCGTCAACTCAGTATTGTTGCGCGCGGAGTAACAGAGAACATATTTTCGCACTAGATACGAACATCACGCTCGCAGCGGTCGATCTACATAATAGCAATAGCTCAGGCTATTTAGAGGTGTCAACGTCTCGTACGAATCCAACAAACCTTGTACTTGGCGGCTACACACACACACACACACACACACACACACACACACACACACACACACACACACACACACACACACACACACACACACACACACACACATACACACACACACACACACACACACACACACACACACACACACACACACACACACACACACACACACACACACACACACACACACACACACACACACACAACACACACACACACATATATATATATATATATATATATATATATATATATATATATATATATATATATATATAATCATGTTTCAGGTTTTTTTAATGGAAGAAAAGTCCCATCTGATAGAGAAGCCACGCTCTAGATAAGTTACGTTAAGCCGGTCTAAGCTGCATCCGGTATCGGAAAGGCAAGGAAGGGTGAAAGACACCGGACGAAAAGAAGTGACGCAGAATGCAAATATACGCCGGGGCCCTGCGACGTCGTTTTAATTGGGGGAATAGCAAAAATGACTCCAAGAACCTCCTCGAGATGCTGGGTATAAAAGCACAGAAATTCCACTAATTTACTGTGCTTGCATTATCACCGATACGGGTCTAGATTTCATATCTTGCAGGGAGTCATGGAACAACAATAACCTGTCTATATTTCAAGAAAACTGAACTCAAATTACTATTTGCTTACAAATCGCAAATGGTGGACGCCAGTGAGAGTTGGTCAGAACTCCCCCCTAAGTCCGATATCGTTGGATACGGAAGTTGCACCAGAGCGGGCAGCTCTCCGGCAGAGGTCGGATCCCGTGGTGAGGGGTCGGGACCAACCCTGAGTTCATCGGACCCTCATTTGACCCTCCACAAGAAAATAAATATAATGTGATGCAATGAATACGAGGGGTTGAGACAACTCAAATACCGTCACCTTTTCATTCTAGGTTGGACTTGTTTGCCTGGGCAAGAGCAATTCTTGCTGCTGGCGCCCTGGAATCCAGAGGGCTCCACTCTTGCCCTGCAGCATAACATTTTGGAAGTGCAGGCTTAAATGAATGTCTTCATTCATTGAATGAAGGCATTGAATGAAAGTATCAATGCCCTGCATATGGCCACTCGATATGGCCATATGCACGTTCGTCCTGCATCACCATTGCAACTGGAATTATACAAAATCGAACTCTCGACATGCGCGCCATCGTCACATCACTTTAATGTAGACAATGACGCAGCATGTAGCTGTTCAAAACACTCGATACTACTCAGTGGCGTTTTTTCTGTTGAAGCTTTCACGGCTGAACAACTCATTTTTACCCGTTAAGGACTGGGTACAGAATTTGCTGGGCGATTTTGTCGATTTTTGGTCAACGGTCAGCTAATCGAACGAGGACATAATTGTGAAAAAATAGGAAGTTATCTTCAGCCATTTTCGAGATATAGTCCGGTACCAAAAAGTTCCACTGGTCCCGAGCGCTGCGCGCGGTTCCACGCCGCGCGCGCTCTACCCGGCACGGCGGCCCCGTTTGGCGAGTGGGGAGGGGCAAACCAATGGTCGCTGGTTCGAGGTAATGTAGCGAGTATGATCATTGATCATTGTTTCTGTTACTGTCTTTTTAAAATCAGTCAAGCGTGTTTGGTTAGGAAATTAGACTGAATTGCCATCTTCATGCTCATCTATCGCATTACGCTGGCAACTTTGGTCTTATTTTTACGAACTGATAAGATTTCTTTCGTAATTTCAAACCCGTAATCAAACGCACCTCGTTTCTCTTTTTGAAAGTTGGTTTGGTGGTACATTTTTCCATCCGGTTTTCCCTCACAGTACTGGTAGCATTGATGCCACGATGCCCGAGCTTCGCGAGCAGCGCTCTTATGTGAATAAATTGTCAAAATAGGTATCGTGACCTCTTGGATCTGAAATGACACTTGTCATGTCAAGCACCACTCTCGTGTACATAGGCATGTCCTGCAACAGGGCGCGCTGCTCCTTTCCACAGGACATCTTCCCCGCACAAAGCCCACAGTTTGTAGCCAAAACAGATGGGCTTCGCGTGGATGAATTGCTTCAGGCCGTGACATCCGCGGTAGTGGACGATCATCTCGTCCACAGCGAGTTTTTCCTAGTCAATGTCAAACTTCTGGAACGACTCATTCAGCATATCAACCAATGGCAGGACTTTGAAAGCTCAATCCGTACTTGTCGGCTTCCTCGAGTTGTCCTGCAATTGAAGATACTGTTTTATTTCCATGAACTTGCTGCGTCGCATAGCCTTGCGAACTATGCCATGTACTAGATCCTCTACTTCTGACTAGTAGAGCTTTTCGCTTGGCAGCAAGACATATCCAGAGATGATAATAATCCAGATGAACGTCTTCAGGTCGCTGCCATCTATCGAGAAAAGTGGGTCATTTTCACATGTAGAGAGTACCGCTGTCTTCGTCTGGATGTGTCGAAATACATTCGAGTCAGCAGCTCTTCCATGATTTCACTTCTGTACATGCATTCAGTGATGCTTTGACGAGAGGTGCATCGAGCCAGATCGCACGCTTTTTCCCCATCTAGTGTACTCGAGTAAAGCATGCCGCCAAGCTGGCACGTTTTTCTCCTTGCGTCGTCTCTTTGCTGGGATGTCAGCTCCTAACGTTTGCCTTGGAGAGTCTGCCTGTTTGAATTCATCCAGGTCAAGATCGATATGCACTTTCAGGTTGCCAGGAACGTCGTGCACTTCTGCTGGTCCAGTAGCATCGTCATTCAGCTCGTCTGCATCGCTGTGATCAGTCAGGTGGCACGCTTACGACAGTCAACTCATCTTTATCTTCCAGATAGATGTCGCCGATAATTTCGGTCTGTTCGCTCGCAAGCACGCGCCGTTTCGTTGTTCATGACATAACGGCGAACTTGGCGATCTCTGCGAGCACCAGCAACAAATTGTTCGCCAAAGGAGCGACGCCAGCACCCTCCACGCACGCACTGCGCTCCTCCCGCGGCCAGCGCTCAGGACCAGTGACCAGACCAATTTGGTACCGGCAAATTTTGGCGGCGTCCAGCGCGGTCCGAGTATACATGTCATGCAATTAGGCATGGTATAGATGCCGTGTCGACTGTCACTGACATGAACACTGTCAATAATAAACCACATCCCATGCAGAAATAAAAAGTAATTAACATGGGTAACCTCTGACATAATTATTTCTGCCAACTATATACTCCACCGAATACCACCCACACCCTTCTCACAAACTATTAAGCGGCTGACAATACGGTTAAAGACTGTCATAAAGTCATAAAGTCATAAAGTGTTAAGGCTTAATAAGGGCCACAAGGGCCCATCTGGGTCAAGCCTGTCTAGAAGATATTAGAAAGTACATGTTCACACCTATCAATTCCAAACCCATGCAATCCCTCCACCTGTGCCACCACAGCCAATCTCATCAGTATGACATCGCAAAGGAAGTTGCCAAATCCACTGCTAGGTACACCCCATATAGTACAACATAATACTAGCATAATGTTATACCCTATATAGCTAGTGAAAATACTCAATATCCCATGCATCACAAGTTAGAATTCAAAAACAACATTTTCCTGTCTAAAAATTTATCCACCCTACTTTTAAAGACATTCAATGAGGGACTCCCCACTGCATCAGCAGGCAGCCTATTCCATTGGTCAACAACCCTTTGACTGAAGACCTGTTGTCGTTTAACTGTCCTGCACCTCATTTTGTCTAACCTGAATTGATGACCCCTATGGGATACTCTAAACTGCAGAGCATCATTCAAATTGACCTGATCTAGCCCTCTAACAATTTTGTACATTTCAATCATGTCTCCTTAATCTCCTATACTTGAGTGAGTACATATCTAATGCATTAAGCCTTTCTCCATATTCTAAGTTACTTAATCCACTGACGAGTCTAGTGGCTTTGCGCTGGACTCTTTCTAACATATCTATATCCTTTTCTAGGTAGGGGCTCCATGCTTGTACAGAGTACTCCAAGTGGGGCCGCACATATGCTAAGTACAGCTTTTTCATGACTTCCCTGCTCTTATATTTCACACTTCTATTAATGAGTCCCAGCATTCTGAGTGCCCTATTTCTAGCTGAGATACATTGTTTTTCTGCTTTAAGGTCTTTTGAGACCAACACACCTAAGTCCCTTTCCTCTTCAATAACATCCAGTTCCCTCCCTCCCATTTTATAACTGAATGTCTCGCCTGCAGACCCTATATGCATAACCTTACACTTATCATAGTTGAAAGTCATCTGCCATTGATCAGCCCACTCTTTTAGGTCGTCCAAATCTAGTTGAATATTACTAGATTGATCTCTGCTGTTAGCCACTCCTACCAGCTTGATGTCATCAGCAAATTTGAACACTCTATTCCTCAGCCCTACTTCAATGTTGTTCACAAAGATGATAAAGAGGAGGGGCCCTAGAACAGAGCCCTGTGGCACTCCACTCAGAACATCTTTCCAACCAGATTTACATCCATTCAATACTACCCTTTGTTTCCTTCCCTGCAACCATGCTTCAATCCAATGTAGAACTTTTCCTACAATCCCATGTTGTTGTAATTGATGAATTAACCTTCCATGTGGAACTTTATCAAAAGCTTTGCTAAAGTCCAAGTACACAACATCCATCCTGCTTTCATTGTCTACTTCTTTGGTAACATACTCAATGAACTCCAATAGGTTAGTTAAACAAGACCTTTGAGATCGAAATCCATGTTGAGTATCCCTTAAAAGGTTGTGCCTATCAAGATGAATCTGAACATTCTGTTTAACCAGCTTTTCTAGTACTTTGCAAACTAATGAGGTCAAACTGACTGGCCTGTAGTTTCCTACACTCTTCCTATTTCCCTTTTGAAAATTGGTACTACACTTGCATTTCTCCAATCTTCAGGTACTTCTGAATACTCCATAGATCGCCTGAAAATGATACCTAGGGAGTTGCTAAAGCTTTAGCACACTCTACTAAGATCCTAGCATATATTTCATCTGGTCCGGAAGCTTTATTAGGTTTTATATTCTGCAACTGCTTCTCTACGGCTTCTGTAGTTATTGTAAGATCCTCCAGCATATCACCTCCATGGCATGGCCTACAGATGTTCCTATTGTACCAGAATTATCTTTAGTGAAGACTGATGAGAATTGCTTGCTTAGGGATTCCACAATGTCGCAATCATCAACCACTATTTCCCATCTACCTCCAGTGGTCCTACACTACACTTTTTAGCCTTAAATTTATAGAAGCTAAAGAATCTCTTAGCATTACCTGCTGAACATTCTCGAGCAAAGTTGATTTCAGCAAGTCTTTTAGATGCTCTAACACACCTCCTAACTTTATTTCTAGCTATTCTATATGATTCTAGGTTTAACCCAGAGTTAGTATCTTTTAGTTTCTTGAATGCTTGTTTCTTTGAGTCCAGTAATTGCTTAACTTCCCTAGTCAGCCACGAAGGGTGCTTAACCCTGTTTGATCTAATTTGCCTACTGGGAATGAACCTATCCTGACCCTGAAATAGCTTATCTTTTATCATTGTCCACATTTCATAAGCATCTAAGCCATTCAATATGACTTCCCAATTAATTTCACTTAGGAAGCTCCTGAACTCACTGTAATTCCCTTTGTAAAATTCGGAATCAATGTTCTGTTGGTTGCTACCCTTCCAACATATAATGAGAAGCGTATAATGTTGTGATCACTATTACCAAAGGTCTCTCCTACGTTAACATTTTGCACAAAATTTTCCTCATTAGTAAGCACTAGATCTAATATTTTATTTTCCCTTGTAGGCTCGTGTATCATTTGAAAGAAGAAATTGTCCTCAAAACAAGCCATGAAACATCTTTCTGATTTGCTTACACCTATTGTTTTGTTTCCCAATCCTGCTATGTTGAAATCCCCCAACAAAATAGTTCTCTCCTGTACTCTCCTACTTATCTCTTCCTGCATCAGCCTGTCAGTGTTTTCATTCTGGTCTGAGGTCTAGAATGCCCCAATCCTAAATTTTGTTCCATTCTTCAGAATTATATCTAACCACAAAGATTCTACTCCTGCACTATGTACTCCATCCTCTATGGAATGACATTTCATTACTTGCCTAACATACAAGAGAATGCCACCTCCTATCCTTGCCTCTTTAATCACTCTAAAACATAAAGACATAAAAGATCCGCCACAAGGGCCCTTCTTGGTTGCACTCTGTACAATGAACTGACCAAATCTGCCAATCAGCCCTCCCTGTAATACTGAAGAAAGCCCTCTATTCTTATAATGATTGTCTATGCTGTTTTTAAAGATGTTCAATGTTCTGCTACTGACGATGTTTTCTGGCAGCTGGTTCCAGTGTTCCACTACCCTGTTGGTGAAGAAAGTTTGCCTTAACCTTGTTCTGCTGTGGTTAATTTTAATTTTGAATTTATGACCTCTAATTGCATCATTTCTGTTAAATTCAAACATTTCCCCAAGGTATCCCCTCTCCAGACCATTGACAAATTTAAAGACCTCGATGAGATCTCCTCTCAGCCTTCTATATCTAAGTGAAAACATATTCAATTTCTTCAATCTTTTCCTCATATGCCAGGTTGCTTATGCCATTAACCATTTTTGTAGCCCTTTTGTACTCTCTCTAAAAGCCAACAATCTTTTTCATAGCTAGAGACCAAGCTTGGATGCAGTATTCCAAATGTGGCCTGACGTATGCACAGTAAAGCTTCCCTGATCACTTCCTCACTTCTGTATGATACATTCCTATTTATTGCCCCGAGCATTCTCAGTGCCTTCTTCCTGGCTTCCTTGGTCTGTTCTGATGCCCCCAATTTGTGTTTAGAATAACACCTAAATCCTTCTCCGTTAACCCATGCTTCTGTTATGCACACCAAATCTAGCTGTTCAGACAACATATATGCATGCAGTTCCCAATTTTGTTCCTAACACTTCTGGCATTGACATAAAAACATGATAAATTATTCCTTCCATTGCTTGCTATGCTTCTCTTTTATCAGCTACATCCCCCATGTCCTGCCTAGTTTCCCTGTTTCCTGTTGAGAGCCTCTCATACCTATTGCTGAGCAATTCCACTCCTCTCTTGCTCAGATGTAATCCATCTAAAGCAAACATCTCCGTCCTCCCCCAAAACTCCCCACAAATCCAAGAACTGCACCCCAAGCTCCTTACAAATGTTGGCCACCCTGGTATTGGAGCCCAATGGCCCTCGAATACCACTCCATGCTTGCATGGACTATAGGGAGGATGGATGTCACCACTCCTCTTTTCCTACTTCCTGCTAACTACCTATCAAAGCCCTATAGGCTTTCATTGTTTCCTCTGTATTATTTTTTCCTACATCGTTAACTCCAACCTGCACAATTACCGTTGCACCCTCTCCACTTCCCCTCATTACTCCTCCAGCCTATCCCTAACATCTTTCACCTGCGCTCCCCGGGTAGCAAACACGCATCCGTCTGCTGGGGTTCTTGCTACAAAATGTTGATCCATGTACCGAACCCTGGAATCCCCTATGACTAAAACCTCTCTCTCCATCTCTATCTTCAGCCATCTGGTCATCCCCACCTCCGTCCCTCTCATCATTACCTTCCCTCTCCTCCAGTGCATCAAACCTATTTTTATGAAAGACGAGGGCACTTGATGAAAAGACGAGGTCATATCGCGCACAACATTGGTGAATATACCCCACGGGCCACATACGCCATGCACGGCCGCCCCGCTCTGGGGAGGGTCGCAGTAGCTTAGCTGGTAAAGCGTCGGACTCTTGATCGCAAGATCAGGAGTTCGGATCTCACAACCGACAGCATTTATCGAGTCCACCCGCGACCAATCGGCGTGTGAGAGGCTGGCGACGCTATATAACTTAACGGGTTGAATGCGTCGTAAAAGAGCTCGTTCTTCTTCTCCGCTCCTAGTACCTGCCTGGTGCAGCCGTGGTGGCTGTGGTACCGGCTCTGTGGCAGTGCCTGCTCTGTGTGGCAGTGCCTGCTCTTGTGTGACAGTGGTGCCCGCTCTGTGTGGCAGTGGTGCCTGCTCTGTGTGGCAGTGCCCGCTCTGTGTGGCAGAAAAGTGCCTGCTCTGTGTGGCAGTGCCTGCTCTGTGTGGCAGTGTCCGCTCTGTGTGGCAGCTCCACTCTGTGTGGCAGTGCCCGCTCGGGTGCGGCAGTGGTGCCTGCTCTGTGTGGCAGTGTGCCCGCTCGGTGTGGAAGTGGCCCGCTCTGTGTGGCAGTGCTCGCTCTGTGTGGCAGTGCCTGCTCGGTGCAGCCGTGGTGCCTGCCTGTGTGGCAGTGCCCGCTCGGTGTGGAAGTGCCTGCTCTGTGGCAGTGCCTGCTCTGTGTGGCAGTGCCCGCTATGTGTGGCAGTGCCTGCTCTGTGTGGCAGTGCCTGCTCTGTGCAGCCGTGGTGCCTGCTCTGTGTGGCAGTGCCTGCTCTGTGTGGCAGTACCTGCTCTGTGTGGCAGTGCCTGCTCTGTGTGGCGGTGCCTGAGGGTGCGACATCCATGACTGGGCGATCGGATAATCCATTCAGCTGGCCAGTGGTGGTGGCGGTGGGGAGGGCATGATGTTCACCCCACCGCAGCCGCAGGGGGCGGCGGCGGTGGCGGACCCGGCCGGCTCAGGGGACCAGGGTGACTTCAGGCCGGACGCGGCCCTGGATACCATCTCGTACCTCGGTGCGGCGACGCGGAGGGGAGATAGGGCGCGGTGGGGAGGGAAGGCACTGGCGCCAGACGCTGGGTCGTCCTGACGGCCGGTGCTGAGTAGGGGGAGGGGAGGAGGGGGGCGCCCCTCAGGGGGCGAGCAGTCCTAACGGGCCGTGGGGGGGGGGTCGAGAGGGCTGCCTCCACGTGTTTGGTGGTGGTCGGGCTGGTGCTCGTGGAGTCGACATTACCACTTCCTCCCCCTTGAGAGTCTGGCGTTGCTGCCCTCTCCTTGGCAGTCTGACATTACCACTTCCTCCCCCTTGGTAGTCTGGCGTTACTACTGCCTCTCCCTTGGCAGTCTAGCGTTACTACTGCCTCTCCCTTGATAGTTTGCGTTGGCCCTTTACTACTTCCTCCCCCTTGGTAGTCTGGCGTTGCTACTGCCTCTCCCTTGGTAGTCTTGCGTTGCTACTGCCTCTCACCTGGTAGTCTGGCCTTGCTACTGCCTCTCCCTTGGTAGTCTGGCGTCACTACTGCCTCTCCCTTGGCATTCGGACGACGCTGCTTCCTCTCCCTTGTTTGTTTGTTTGTTTACTGGGTGATTCACGACGCGTTTTATGCACATTCACGGCTAATGACGTGG